>JAUJPP010000007.1:29897773-30150208 GCA_030562195.1 Nipponacmea schrenckii
TGATTTTGCACATTTGCTAAGTGGAGATGAAAGGTAAGGTTGGCAAGGTGTTTAGCAGTGTTATATAGTATACAGTTCTGTAGCATCCGAGTTATAACGAGCATAACTTTTACTGAAACTTTGTGTATTTTAACTCGGGCTCCAGAGTAAGGTGCTGTAGGATGAGAGATGTTCAAGATTTCTGATTTAAATATTATTTGTTTTTCACAGTAATTACATAAATACGTTTAAGTACATTATATGGTCAATTCGAGAACAAGCTGGGTTTATTTAAATCCGTCTTGACCGGTATCTAGAAGCATAATGAGTTGAAAAGATAAGTGAAGGATAGAATATAATAATTAATAGTAAAAGTATGAAGTATTGCCGAAAGTTGTCCGCTGGTTGATACTTAGGAGATATCGAATAAGGTACACAACACACACTTCAAGAATAATTAAGCAAATTGTTTGAGTGAAGAGATGAAGTTTTGAACGACGGAAAAGATGTCTGAATTAGTTTCAAGATCTTTGTTCAAGAAGAAGAAGGTTGGTGGTTTGGTTGCGAATGTGGGTATAGTTTTGACAGTAGAGAAGGTAATGTCTTCATATATGTGGCCACGAGAACATGAGGGATTGTCAGATATGTGCATAAGGAGTTTGTGTGCATTTAAAGGGCTTTTATTATGGCGTAATCTTGTATGGAAAATTTAAGGAGATCGGTTGCCAAGGTAATAGTATTACGGAACAGAGGGTAAAGATAGATATCTATTGAGACGTGATTTGAAAATAGAAAGAGATTCACAGTTGCTAATGTGATATGGTAAGTTGTTCCAAAGACCTATGGTTGATGGAAGGAAAGAGTTGTTGTATGATGCGGTGTTCCAAGATAATGTTCTGAGTTGATGACCGTAGAATTGACCGCGGTGTTATCTTGTGGATCATTTTGGAAAAGGAGTATTAATCTATGTGAAGTACGGCGGTCAGATAGAGGAGTAAATCCGGATTCTTTATAGAGGATGGCATGGGAATTTCAACGTACAAGGCCTGTTATCGACCGTATGGCATCGAGATGTAATTTGTCTAGTTTTAATGCATCTTGTAGACTACAGTTGTTCCAGAGGACATCAGCATAATCAAAAATGGGGAGGATAAATTGCCTGTAAATAGTTTCTAGCGATTTACGAGATAATCTGTATTTTAGAGAGCGAAGACAATCTATCATTTTGGAGGTTTTTGACACGAGGTAGTCTATGTGAGCTGTCCATGACCCGTCATTACTGAATATCACACCGAGGTGTTTGTGTTTATCGGTGTCTATTATTGTATGAAAATTAAAATCAAGAGTAAAGTCAGAAGGCACATGTTTTCGTGAAAATGTTAAACATTTAGTTTTTGAAGGATTAAATGTTACTTTCCACTTTAATGACCATTGATAGATTGATTTTATATCAGCATTCAGGCTGTCTTGACACAGTTTTGGATCATCAATATTGAGATAGAGGGAAGTATCATCTGCAAAAAGACGTATGTTTCAGTGACATCGATAATGTATATTAAAAAAAGAAGAGGCCCCAGAACGGAGTTCTGTGGTACGCTGGCTGTTTTGTATTTCGGAAGTTTTACCGTTAACGATGACTGATTTACTACGATTGTGAAGATAACATTCTCTGAGATTTAGGAGGTTGCCTCTAATGCCTGTAATTTAATTTATGAACAAGGCCTTTCAACCAAATTTTATCGAATGCTCGACTAATATCAAAACAAGTTCACTTTGGTTTCCACACCCGAGTCTAAGGACATTAAAATGTCATCATAGATATTAATAATAATAATAATAATATGCTTTATTTCGTACATAAATTACAATAGTATAAATATAATATAATATATACAATAATTTACAATTAGGAGGTGCCGAGCATCTCAATTATTTCATTTAAATTAAAATATTCTGTATAATTACTGTCTCGAAATATTATAAACTCTCTGATTGTAGAACCAACTCTTAAGTCGTCAGCAGAAAAGCTATCACAGTCATTACTTTTCACTATATGTGCAATTAAAGACATATTCATACATTTAACGCTATATTTACAGATTTTGAACTTTCGAGAGACACAATTTATATTATTGCACATGGTTGAGTTACAGCAATATAGAACATGCAAACCACACACCCTTAAACATTTGTTTTCGCTATTAATTATACTATGATAGAACTTAATGAACCTTTTATACAGCTGTGTTTCTATGGACAAATCGTTACAGATTATTTGCAGCAACCTGTTATGTGTACGTAAAGATATGTTGAATAGTCTCCACTTTTGCGCCATGCACAGAAAAACTTATCTACAGATCAACTGGAAAAGTCCAATAATTGGGAACCATACAAGGGCATACATAATGTCTTAAATAACATATATTTAACTGTAGATGGAACGAATTTGAAGTTTTTGATGGTTACATTAACTCTAGTTATAAAATTGTCAATTCCATTCTTTAATTGATCAATATCATTTTGACAGTTAAGGTTGTTACCTAAATGGGAATTAGTTTGGTAAACAGATTCAAGATTTCATACAATTCCTTGTCGATTTCATTTTTTCACGAAGGGTTTTCAAGGTCCTTCCTTATTTTCTTGTAGGTGGTTTGGTCTGACAGGGCGTGGTCTACAAGGTCATCAAGATGCTTGGTGTCGATGATAAATGTGGCTTTGCCTTTGTCAGCTGCTACTATGGAAATGTTATTCTTCAGTTCTTTGATGGCTTTGGTTTCAGTCTTGGTCAGATTAGGTTTTATGCTTTTGGGTTTGTCTAATATGTTCATATTTGTATGGCGTACAAAGTTGATATTGCCAATGTTGCAGGCCCCTTTCAAATATTATGTATTCTATATATTATCAAAACATTACAATTGTTGCATTGCCTACCATTGAATCCTAGGTCTCTGAAATGAAACCAGTAACTGTTCTCCATAACTATTGTGTTATCAATATTTAATATTATGACTTCGCACGTTCCAAAATGTTAAAATGGAATTCAAATGCAGTACGTTCTATTCGTCTGACGTGGACGATTTCAAACAGAATGTAATGAGTGAAAACGTTTAAGGTTTCCAATTCGTTGACCTCTTAATTGGGTTCACCCTATTTCTTAGTCAATTTCTGTTAACAATATGAACCGTTAAATAATCTGCTATCTATCAAAATATCATTTACAAGCTCATGCAACAATACTTTTGTTTCCTATTTAACAAACCGTTTTGAATATCTATGAGTTATAAGTTAAGTTATATTAGTTAATTGTGAAGTATGGTATTTAAACCAATACCATTATTGTACTGTATCTCAGCTTGTTAATTACTGTACTGCAATTAAGTATTGCCATAGTTTGGGAATTAGATGTGGCATTGTTTTCTTTGTATTGGTGAAGCTGTTGTCATGTTTCTTAAAAAAAAAAACAAGAGCGCAAAACAACTAAATTCCCCCTCAGTTTATATATATCCTAATGAAAGAAAGGGTTCAAAGTATATTTCTATTTTTAAGTAGGTAGATAAATTTGGGGATCTGATGACAGATAGTGGGAATTACTCAAATCTTCCGGGTTGTATTTGATTGGTCAAGATCATTGAACGCCCTAGTAAACCGGTCTACTTAGTATTACGAATATATAGACTAGGTCATACAAGACTGTAAAAGTTTGTTCAAGGTTGTAAAATTCTGAGTAATTTTGTTTTAACGGAAAATCATTTACGGATATACTATAATGACTTATTGTTAAATAGTCGTCAAATTATCATCAAAACTTTATTAATAGAAGATTAGAAACAACTAATTACATGCAGTTCAGTGAATTTGATTTAGTTGAGATTTCATTGACTAAAGAGTGAACAGGAGGAAGAAAATTGGTTGATGATATTAGTTATTAGAGTGTGTCCCAGTGTAAAAAAATTATGTTCTGTAACCGTAACAATTGAACATAGAATATATCTAAGAGTACATGACAGTTCTGAGAGGATAAATGGTCTTTAAAAGGTCGGATTAACGTGACTTGAATCAAAAAAGGTAAGTGTTGGGAAGTAAAATGCATAGACTCTAGACTATATATTATATCTGTATGACATTCGATATTCAACCAGGTCAATTGTTATATTTAGGACATGGGTGTAATCTCTTTAGTTCTTTTTTGACGTATGTATGGTAGTTATGGGTTAATGTAAGCAGGTGTGAATTGTACCTCGACAATATCTATAAAGGTGAATATTATGCATTTTGTGATTGTCTAGGGACCACAGACAGTGACTACTTTCGTTCTAGAACGCATGTACATCACTTTTATATACAATTGAATATATATTCTTCAGCTCAACCATTTTGTTCAAGTAGAATTTTATCACTTATCAATATCGTGATAGCATCACCCCCATTTAATACGTTCCTCTCCAAATCCATGTCTACCTCTCTCTAATAATAGGCCTCTCTACCTCCCTGCTTCATATACTGTCTTGTATAATAATTCTCTAATTATACCTTTACCTCCCTCTCTTATATACTGACTTGTATAATAATTCTCTAATAATACCTCTACCTCCATCTCTCATATACTGTCTTGTATAATAATTCTCTAATAAAACCCGTACCGCAATCTCTCATATACTGTCTTATATAATAATTCTCTAATAATACCTCTACCGCAATCTCTCATATACTGTCTTGTATAATAATTCTTTAATAATACCTCTACATCCATCTCTCGTATACTGTCTTGTATAATAATTCTCTAATAATACCTCTACCGCAATCTCGCATATACTGTCTTGTATAATAATTCTCTAATAATACCTCTACCGCAATCGCTCATATTCTGTCTTGTATAATAATTCTTTAATAATACCTCTACATCCATCTCTAGTATACTGTCTTGTATAATAATTCTTTAATAATACCTCTACATCCATCTCTCATATCTCCTGTATAATAATTCTCTAATAATACCCATACCTCAATCTCTCATATACTGACTTGTATAATAATTCTCTAATAATACCTCTACCACCATCTCCCATATACTGACTTGTATAATAATTCTCTAATAATAATACCTCTACCTCCATCTATCATATACTGTCTTGTATAATAATTCTCTAATAATACCCCTACCTCCATCTCTCATATACTGTCTTGTATAATAATTCTCTAATAATACCCCTACCTCCATCTCCCATATACTGTCTTGTATAATAATTCTTTAATAATACCTCTACCCCAATCTCTCGTATACTGCCTTGTATAACAATTCTCTAATAATACCTCTACCCCGATCTCGCATATACTGTCTTGTATAATAATTCTCTAATAATACCCCTACCTCCATCTCTCATATACTGTCTTGTATAATAATTCTCTAATTATACCCCTACCTCCATCTCTCATATACCGTACTGTCTTGTATAATAATATTCTAATAATACCCCTACCCCCATCTCTCATATACTGTTTTGTATAATAATTCTCTAAAAATACCCCTTCCTCAATCTCTCATATACTGTCTTGTATAATAATTCTCTAATAATACCTCTACCTCCATCTCGCATATACTGTCTTGCATAATAATTCTCTAATAATACCTCTACCCCCATCTCAAGTATACTGTCTTGTATAATAATTCTCTAATAATACCTCTACCGCAATCTCTCATATACTGTCTTGTATAATAATTCTCTAATAATACCTCTACCGCAATCGCTCATATACTGTCTTGTATAATAATTCTTTAATAATACCTCTACATCCATCTCTAGTATACTGTCTTGTATAATAATTCTTTAATAATACCTCTACATCCATCTCTCATATCTCCTGTATAATAATTCTCTAATAATACCCATACCTCAATCTCTCATATACTGACTTGTATAATAATTCTCTAATAATAATACCTCTACCTCCATCTATCATATACTGTCTTGTATAATAATTCTCTAATAATACCCCTACCTCCATCTCTCATATACTCTCTTGTATAATAATTCTCTAATAATACCCCTACCTCCATCTGTCATATACTGTCTTGTATAATAATTCTTTAATAATACCTCTACCCCAATCTCTCGTATACTGCCTTGTATAACAATTATCTAATAATACCTCTACCCCGATCTCGCATATACTGTCTTGTATAATAATTCTCTAATAATACCCCTACCTCCATCTCTCATATACTGTCTTGTATAATAATTCTCTAATTATACCCCTACCTCCATCTCTCATATACCGTACTGTCTTGTATAATAATTCTCTAATAATACCCCTACCCCCATCTCTCATATACTGTCTTGTATCATATACTGTTTTGTATAATAATTCTCTAAAAATACCCCTTCCTCAATCTCTCATATACTGTCTTGTATAATAATTCTCTAATAATACCTCTACCCCCATCTCGCATATACTGTCTTGTATAATAATTCTCTAATAATACCTCTACCCCAATCCCTCATATACTCTCTTGTACAATACCCCTACCTCCATCTCTCATATACTGTTTATTGTAATGATATTCAAACATTTTAGCGACTTGACGGTATCGGTATCTTTGTTTTGTTGGACAATTAGTAGTCGTAGGTTAAAGGAAGGGTGTGAGGGTTTGGTGAAATGAGAAAGAATACCTCAATTAATATAAATAGAAAGAAACATAATATTATTTTATATATTGGTTACTTGGGCTTTTAACTTATTCATATTTCGTATTTGAGGACGATCCTATATACCGATACTAAACTATTCAATACAGCGGATGTAATTTTGTTTGCTAATGTTGCATAATAATTGTTACATTTATCTGGTTTCTTTTTCTAATAAAGCAGTTAAATAGTAAGGGGAATTTCCCTTTTATTTACGCGTACTATAAATAGAACATGAATAAGTTTATCTAGGCTAGGTTCAAAAGTTTATTTTGTGTACTATTTACATATTCGTAATGATATAATAATGAAATAAAATATCTTATCATTATCAGCTGGCAGTTAATAACTCAACTGTCAAGCAAAACTTCATTTTAGGTTAAATCTGTTAATAATTTGAAAAACATCATGTATTCTTTACCAGATAACAGAAATTACAATTAATCAATTTGCCTTTCAAAATATGTTTCGAATCTGTTTTGACAGTTTTGCTCATGTGATTTGTAATATAGTTGAGTTTTTAAGTGGCGATAAGGAACTGGCTAAATAATTTACTAAAATATATTAACCTAAATGTTCTTTTTCTGGTTATTTGTTGATATTATCGATATCTGCCATAACCCCCCCCCCTGTTTTTTCTATATATTCTTATGTGTACCCCCTCTTCTTCATTTTATCGGATGACGACACTTGTATATTTTGTTGAAACCGTTATGTACCCTGTTATTAAAGAAGTCTATTATACTATTGTTTAATCCCGCGTTCTTTTATATATATATATATGATAAATACACAATTTTCTTTTGTTTTAAATTCTTGGTTTGTTTATTCTTTCCATTTCTAATTTTCAGAATGGCAGAATATGGCACATTCCCCCTGTATCCTCTAAATGATATAGGTACGTAAAGCAATGGACTTTTCTTTTATCGCAATCAATTGGCATTTAGTTTGGATACTTGCAATTTATTTAAGAAACAGTTCCTGTGGATCTCATTTAAAGGGATAATAGGAGTTAGAATACACTCATCCTACCCCTCCTATTTGTGTTTAATATTGACAATTAGTTAAATAAGTATGCATCCCGCACAAATTTTAAAAAGCGACAATTAAAATTTATACGGATTTTTTTTAAAAGTGAGCCAGCGACGATTCCATTCAGTTTGAGAATAAAAGCGTCTTGTAAATCTACGCTAAAACATCATTGTGCAAATCAACAGTAGGGTCAAGGACGCGTGAAAACCCACATGTGAGAGTTACTTCCCTTTATATTTACACAATTTGAAAATCGCTGAATGGAAGTATTAAGCGTTTTATAATAAACTACTTGATTTTGTGGATTTATCCGATAATAGAGGGATTTTGATGTATAGTTATGACACCAGGTAAGTCCACTGATGGGAACATACTGTTATTGTCCAAATTTGAGTGAAATTAAATTTTTATGTTCCTTCTAACGTTATTATCCCTTTATTAATCATAGAATAGTTTTCTGTCCGTCTCAAATATCGGGTGGAAACTTTTCTATCTATGTTTCGATGTTTGGCAATCGTTTTTACCCGCTATATTTAATCATACAATGATTATCAAAAAGGCATCCATACAGTCGATACGGTTAATGATGTAGACTAATTTATCTATATATATATTTGATAAATGAATAGTCTATTCGATAGGTGTTCGTTTACTCAAACGTCCATACACGTTTCATTTATATATATATGAAGTATCTAATCTAGTATTTAGCTTTCAAACAGCCTTGAAATAATAGTTTACATTGTAGCTCATGGCTTACAGCCAACGCGAATATCCAACTGCATTGTGTACAATACATTACATAGTGAAACTCTAACTTTCGGATTTTTTAACCCGATTTCCCCTTGCCAGTGAGGGACTGAAATGGCAAAAGCGTCTAGATTATCGGATCGGACAAAAAACCGACTGATAGTAATCGCAAAAAGAGTAGGCTTATGCCGCTGTCCTGGTGATATTTCCATCAGTGCACACTGCATGGCATTTTACATATTGATAAAACCATAAAGTGCCAGAGTAGGAGGTAAACCTCCATTCTTTTCATTTTATTTCATAACGTACTAAGAGTCGTTATTTAGTATTGAGTTAGATAATTCATAAATTAATAAGTACCTATCTTCTGGATTTTCAGATTGTCAATCATTGCTATCTCAACCTGATAAAAACCAATTTAGCGGTTGGCTCAGGAAACGTAGTTTTAGAAATAAATTAAAATTATTTCAATGTAAGTAAAAATATTTTAAGTAGTTTATTACTAGTTTAAGTTCAATTTTTTGCAGTGGAATGCATCATTTACTTTATGAATCGTTCACTAAAGAAACCGAAAGTCTTAAGACTACTTATAAAACTTTATGTCAACGACAAAAAGAGTTATAAATTAATTTGAACATGCAATTACCAGAATTTAAATACCGACATTATTACTATTATTATTATTATTATTATGATTATGATTATGATTATGATTATGATTATGATTATGATTATGATTATTATTATTATTATTATTATTATTATTATTATTATTATTATTACTATTACTATTACTATTATAATTACTATTACTATTATTTTTATATCATTCCTATTTCAGGGCCTCAAGTATACGTTGTCCTCAGCCGCGGGTGTATATATTACTTTGGTAGTGAAACCTCCAAAAAAGCACATGCATTCACGTTGTTTGGATATAACAGGTACTTTACATCAATCTGCTCAGATTTAATTTGTGTAAATACAATTTAATGTTGAACTTGAAGGCGTTCATCGTAACGATATTTCTATTTATATTGTTATAGTAAGATACTTACAAAAGTTATTGCCTCATCACCAAAAATACTGATAGTAGTCATTTTTGTCTATTACAGTGTCAGCGAAAGATTAGGACCTACTTAAATTCATGCGAAATTCTTATTTTGATTTAAATTGTCATGTCTTGAAAACGTAAATATAAGTTTACCGCACATTTATTCAATTTTAAAGCCAACCTTTGGTCTGATATACGACCATTACCACCAAAGGGCAACAGGTTATTGCTTAAATAATGAAATGTGTTAGGCTGGACAAACTACATTGACTATGCGTCTATAGAGAACAAGTCTTAGCACATAGTCTCTGAACTTTTAGACATCATATTTTGGAATGGGGTTACATAATATATCTGTCGTAACCTGTTCAACATTAAAGATTCCTAAATGTGAAATAAAATGTTGCTTGAATTAAAGGAAGGAGTAGTATATCCAAAATATTAGTATTCTTATTTATTGAATGTCCATCATTGCTTTAAATCTACCATAAAAGTTTCAGAAATATTTCTGACCATTAAAAATATCTCATTCTTCCTAGCTCCAATATCATCATAACAACATAGCATTTTATATTCTTAATTTGTTTTTTTTAGTGTTATGAGGGATAGTGAAATGCCAGATGCATTATGGGTATTTAAAATTATTCATACGCATACCGAGTACAAAACGTATTATTTCTCAGCGTCATCAGAAAAAGAAATGAAGGTATGTACATGGGTATATTCGAATGAATGAACCGTAAATGGGAAACTTGACTCTAACCTGGACTCCTCCAATTGTAGTGTCAGATAAATATACATCTTGATCACCACAATATTTTGATCACATTATGGTAAATGTCGTTTGCTCTTATAATCAAATGTATCCACTGAAAAGAAACAGTACAGTGATTTTGTATTTAGTTTGGTCGAATTTTCTTTGCGAAATGATGAGGGATCGACATTATCGAACGACATTGTCTGAATCCGCATGATAAGTATTTTCTGTGAAGGCATGCTACTGAACTGATTAAGAATTCGAAAGTAAGCTTTATTTAACATCAGATATAATTGTTACAGGATTGGATGAAAAGAATCAAGCGGGAAATGGATCGTGCTAATAACAAACCAGTAAAAAAAAAGAAAAGGTATGTATAACATCATTATAGAGGTTAAATTTGAATATAAAGAGAACATACAGAAAATTATATTTGTATACGTATGTATTTACGTTCCATAATGGGAGTAACGAGGTTTTCTAGCCTTGATACTATGTTATCGAAGATCCCCTATGCGCCTGTTTACATCATTCCAATAACCTAGCTGCCATTCCTGTAATCTAGAGACTGTGCGATAGCTACGGTAAAAAACACGGTTTGTAGTGGAATTGCAAGAAACAAAATAATATACTTATGGTGTGTGGTCATAAAGGAAATATATATTACATCTTATGATAATTTGCAACACAGTGCCCTTTGTATATCTTTATGTAAAAGTAAAGATGTTAGTTTTTTTTCAAGAACTTTATTCAATATCTATTAAATGTTATTACAGAGGCGCTGGGGACGGAGTGGATTTCGACGAAGAATCGTTGACGTATCAAGATATCGAAGAAAAAATTTATGATGATTCCGCTTCACTTAATTTACCACAGAATTATAAAAGTAAACGTAACTCCGAAGCTGGTAAGTAGTTCTTGTATTTTCACCCAACCTACTCATGTATTGGCCAACTTTTTTTTAATTCTTGTTCCTTGAAAGGTATGATGATCATCTCTATCTTTGCTTACCCTTATCAAACGTTTCTCAAATGTAATAGAAATAGTCATGGTTTTGCGAAACGATATCATAGAATAAATTGAATTTTCACAGCAATCTATTTTTTCTCTATTCGAGTTGTAGCACTTGTAAATATATTGAATTTTTTTTCTTGGCAGATTCTGACGATGACATGGATGGCAGACCTCCAATCGCACCACCCATTCCCCCTCGTCCGTCCGATTCTGGATATTCCAAAGGACAGAAAACAAAACGGAAAGAATCTGGTGCAGCGTACAAAAATACGGGGGTTAAAACGTCTAGCAGAGATAAATCTAAAGCGGATGTTAGACAGGCATGATATATGTTTTATTACATCTCCCTTCTATATAATTTTTGAATTAAATTACGGTCGCCTAAGTTTAAGACCGATATTTTTATGGACAAAGAAGTAATCTGCCGTTAGATACTACGTCTTGCTTTTAATAATTGTTAATTTTTCTATCATCCTTTTGACATTTTGTGTTTTCTAAACCAAGTTGTTTTGGAGGCGTTCAGATTAAACCCACGCTCTATCCCACTTAATGTGTTTCCATTATCAGATTCCCTTCAAAGGTACCAAGACCCTTACCTCTTGAACTATATTTGTCCACCGTTAACAGGCACCGGGATCCGTACGTAGTCTATTGTCCTCTAATTTTCTGTTGGATGTATTTTTGATTATTGTTATTCTTTTGTTTCCTTTAGGATGCAGACACAATCCGAGAAAGGTATGTACAGTATACCTATTAGGTATAAATCTAATAATTTTGTAATGCAAACCTGACAAGATAAGAATCTACACGAAAGTCTCAAATATTATGATTTATACATGTATGTCAACGAAATTGAAACAGCAGCACTCTACTTTTTTAGAGTTTACATTTTTATTACATCTTTTTTTTTTCACATTTTAGACGAACTCGAGGTGATGGTGCTAGTGCAGTAGTTGAGGACGTAAGTGAAATAAGCTTTCTTAGATAATCGTGCTATACGATATACTACTGCTTTTTGCGATCAAAATCTGTACCTTGGTTCGTGATCCAGGTCGGCACCTTGATTCGTGATCCAGGTCAGCACCTTAGTCGGCGTTCAAGGTCTGCACCAAGGTTCGTGATCAAGGTCTGCACCTTGGTTCGTGTTCCATTGGTAATGCTTACAGACGAGTTATCTGAAGATCAAAATCGGGTATCGATTCCACTCATCTGGTTTCCTTCCATGTGCTTTAAATAGACTTCGAGTAATAGAACATGATGGAGTATTTGGAACATATCTAACTTTTTCTATAATTTGAACCTTAAACTTTGGATTGTCAGTAGTTTCAAATAATTTTGATTGTGTTTGAGTTATATGCCTAAATCGATGTTCGTTAGATCATTTTTATTTTGGATTGTTTCAAACCTTACAGCATAAAGAAGAAGAGTCTTTGACGCAAGAAGAATATTGGTCGTCAATATACTATGATGCAAAACCAGATGACAAAACCAACGTTACCGAGTAAGCAATGATTGACTCTTAGCAAATGAAACTGTTATGTATTGGCCACATATTATTGAATTGTATGGAGTTTTACGTCCTACTCTTCTGCAATTTATGAGCTAATGAAGACGGGCAACGCCATGCAGTGTGCAATGAGGGAAATTTTGCCAGGACAGCGGCATTAGCCTACTCTTTTTGCGACTTCCAGGCATCTTTAACGTGCACAGCCTGTAGCCTTGGTTTATTGTACAATCCGAACGACTAGACGCTTTTTCCATCTCAGTGCCTCCGACCTGCATCAATGACAAGGGGAAACCGGACTGAAAATTATATAGCGGAAGATATGATATAGATATTAAGGATATACAAGTATATGTATGTCCAAATTAGTTCGTGTTATCAAAAAGATAAACAATATTGGATAATGGTGTAAATTCACTTTTGATCATAGAAATCAATCTAGTTATTATTCATATTACAATAGAGCAGTCCTCGATCTCTACGTTTTTACACATTACAACAGTAATCTTATCTCTTTTCTATTAGTATAATAAGAAATATAGCAGAAGATGGCGTATTTTTAGTTAAAAGATGTACTGATGGCACGGTAACTAATTATTTTTTCCTTCTGAAAATGTGTGTGATACGCTAGTTTTTCTTGTTTTCGAGGTTGTGTTATTCTATAATGTTCATATATATATGTTTATATTAATTTACATTAGCTATTATAACTATTTATCCATAGAACTAATGCATATAGGTGGGTTTATATCATCATATACGCCATTGCCTCATCACCACATCATGGTCGTATATCAGAACTTCTTCATAGCTTGATAAATTTTACAATCATCCTTGGTACTGATATACGACCATAGCAGTTTATTGCTAAAATATAACCTGTGATTCTGCTGTGAATTATCAATAAGATGTTGAACATTATTGTGAATTCTTTTTTAGATTCTCAATTTATATACGCATACAGTTATAGAAGTATTTAATTGGCATTTGCTGCATATTTTCACCGTTAGCTACCCAACTTGACGCTTTGTATGTGTCATGCCATCTTTTCTTTTTCAGTTTACATTGTGTTTTTATGCTCAAAACTTACCCCGGAAAATGAAAATAAATAAAACTGAGGTAAGTTGTTATCATTATGATTCGGGGCTGTCTAATACCAGACTACATGGTATTTAATCAAACGTTTACATTATATTTGAATGGCATATAGTAACCGTAACTTCAATATTTGTATCAAAATCATATGGATAGAACGATTACTTTACTAAGAATGTTTTTATAACTTCTACAACTTATTTTGATGGTTAACATTATTTTTTCTGTCGAATTATGCAAACTTATCACTACTGTATTTCGTTCGCTTTATTTCAGACTGGTCAGTATTTCTTACAACAACAAACGTGTAAAGACAGTATAGAAGAATTGGTATATTATTATTATGAAAATAATATACCCATAAAACAGTTCCACTGCAAACTAGAGACACCATATAAATTACATCCTAAATATAAACCAGTGTGAAACCAATGTAATTTTAAACCTTTCTTGAAGCTCGGATATTTCCATAACGTACAATCTTGTATACTTATGTGATATTGACATTGTTGAAAATTGACTATATCTTTAGTAAAAATCTAATGCTTTATCAACAAAATGTTGTGGTATGATTCATGGAATAACTAGGAACATAGGAATCGGTACATTAGCTTTAGGTGATTTGACTCTTTAATTTTAGAGAAATGATATGTAATCGATGAAAATGTACATAGACATGGATGTTCAGTAACCGTGTAGTTCGTAATAATGTGTAAGCAATTGAAACCAATAAACTTAAAACAACTGGGAACTATTGAGTTGTGTGCGACTTCTCAAAACTATATTGGTGTCAATTTAGAAAATCAGTTTCTTTTATCAATTTTATTTTTTACAGAATTACTGTACAAAACATTCCTTTTAAACTTAATTCAAATGGCTAAAATGAAGCCAAATTTTTATTTATTTCTTATTGACATTTGTGCATATTGTATCAACTGGAATCATTTCAAAGTTTTTTTTATTTTTTTTGTATATCGGAACAATCAGGCTTATTGCCTTGTACAATTCAAATTCGTTTTCGACGTGTGTGTCTTCCTATAGTACAAAATCCTATTTAAATAATTTTGGCATTGAATTTAGATATTGCAAAACGACGAATAAAGGCAACAATTCAACAACGATTATAGATCTCTTATAGTAGTTTTTAAACTTCAATGTTGTGCATGTGTCTCTTAGTCTAGTAAATAATCACTAGATACATTATTTAGATATTGCCCGTGTACGCTCAGCAATTTAAATTCATATGTTGGCGTGTGACAGTCATCGGTCAATATCATACCAGTCACGGATAAACTGAACCAACCTGCTTGTGGAAAGGATACTCATGAACCAAAGTTGTTATAAAAAAAACGGGTGTTTCTCTCTTTTTCCTATTTTTGCTTTAGTAATAATGACCATACTCTTTTGGCAATGGTCATACTCTTGTAGTAATGGTCATACTCTTGAAGTAATGGTTATTGTCATTTGATAATAAACATATTCACGTGGTAATGTTCATATTCACGTGGTAATGTTCATATTCATGTGGTAATGGTCATACTCATGTGGTAAGGGTCATACACATGTGATATTGGTCATACCCACGTGGTAATGTCCATACCCGTGTGTTAATGGTCATATTCACGTGGTTATGGTCGTACCATTGTGTTAATAGTCATACACATTTGTGCTTTTCAGAACATATACCAGTGAGCCGTCTTCGTCCCGATCCCATTTCTTTGAGCCCGTTGTTAAAAATTAAACTGAATTTAATATTCTTGGAGTACAATTTTCAATATTTATTTTCGATTAAATTAGAATATACATAATTACAGTCTTATTTCTTGTGTTTTACTCCAGTTTAGAAGTATGTGTTATTGGTTTGGTTTTATTTTGCACATGTTGGGGCCATTGCAAATGTGTCTTGAAGCACTAGTAACCAGAAAAATAGAAATATCAGAAAGGTAGATGACAGTCTGTATACCATAAAATTATAATGAATTTTAACCTCGATAATGTATGGACTTTGGTGTCAAATTCATGAAAATAAATGTTTGTCTCCCTTTAGTAATACACGCTGTAAATCACCAAAGTTAATTCGTCTGAGTATTCCAAACAAAAGTTGGCCTAATTACCTGAACAGTCCTGTCGTTCTACAAAAAAGGGCGCCTTCCTTTTCTTAGCAAACAATCTAGATGGTGTCTTTAGTTGTAATTCTTTGCCTGTGTCCGAATCTCGAGTGCACCACCTAAGAACGACTTCAGCCTTCTTTGAGTCTGAAAAGATGACCTCGTCAATTAAATGGTAAAGGAACAAGGGTCGCCTTTTGTGTAAGCTCCCTTTAATTCCGCCAATCATGTTTCTACAGTAATGCTCTCATACACCTATAAACATTCTTACAAAAACCATATTTTTGAAAAATGTCCATGTATCAGATCAGACTGTTCTGTGTGAAATTACATGACAATTAAAAACAATACACAATATGTAAAGTAATCTTATTATTTTGCACCGATTTCGTTTGCCTCGCGGTGACAATAAAATACACCTGATGCACTGAGAAGTGTTTTCACCTACCAGAGGAAACAGCTACGTAATTGATCATCATAACTGCAGCTACATTTGTTTTATCAATTCAAATATCTCGCTATTTATACTTATTTATAAAGTGATATGCGTGGGAGTAATCGAATTTGCATTCCACCTATGTCGGTAAAAAGAAACAAGCGTGTTTCATAACACACTAAGTAACGCGTAACTACTAGAACTGCTGATTAAGGTAGAATGGAGTTTTTCAGAGATCGTACATATCGTCTTACTCTAAGGCGTTTTCAACCTTTTCTTTCCTATAAAGCCTATCTCTCTCGGGATCCTTTGTCGATTCAATTACCCCGTCTACAAATCCTTACTAATTCCTATTTTGTCATTTTGCCTGAAATCTTTTATCATGAAGGAAAATACAATATTATATGATTAAATAAAGTACTATTTAAATATTTCAAATAACTCTCCTGGGGGATAATTACACACAGGTTTAAAAGGACATCTAGCTTAGGAAGCCTATGTTCTGAACTGCTGAAAAAGCCAAAGGAAGAAACAATATATGCACACTAAACAAGGTACATGCTAATGTTCTACTTTCCCACCGATCATTTGAACAGTGTTATTATTTCACAGTGTAAATATCCTTATATGACATACTCAAAAAGGAGAGTGTTACTTTGGGCGTGTGAAGGTATTTCCAGATCACATAAAACAGTATATAATGATATCATTTCTTCAGGCTATTTCAAGATTTATTGATTCTCAATTGATAAATCAAAAATTTAACAATATTTCAGTTAGCGAAGGTTAATAAAGAATAGTTTTTCGTCGATTTGCTTAGTTGTGTAAGCTGGTGATGGGAGCATAGTCTCATTATACATAAAGTACTGGACTGGGTGTAAGATGGCATTTGGTTATCTTTTATGAGTTGTAGATGTTTCCGGTTGCAAACATTTCAGAATGTTACCATATTTTCAATGTGCTGGTAAGTCCGAAACATTTTTTAGTCCCAAAACTCAATCGATTTGGGGTTTTTTCGTTTGTAGTATTCTATGAAATACGAGTTGAAAATCAGGCTGTTTTTCAAAAAATACAACCTCAAAAACAAACAAATCCACATCATAATATTAACTAAAACCTTAGTCAGTGATAAGTATGCAGATTTGGCTAACTAAAGGTGGTAACGAAGTAAGGGTATGGTGAACCATAACTTAAAAAGTTCAATATAAGTTGATATTTTATAATAACATAATGATGTATATATATATATTGAATAACTGGACTTGGGTGAAAAGATGTTTGAAGAAGCTTCCATTCAACACCTTCGTATAAGCTTACATCGTGATGTAAACTTTGTCATCAATACTATTTTAAGTACAAGCCTCACACTATCGCCAAGAGCAGAGTTATTTTTAGATGCCTTTAATTGTGGTGCATGTCCAATCCTGAGATCATATTGAAATTTCTTATTATTTCTACTGAATATCAATGTTTATATAACAAAGGTCTTATTCAGACTCATTACTTTTCATCACGAAAATGCACCCTGATTTTCTTTTCATATTTTATCCTTCCTATATATTTGTCATACCTCAAACAATAAGCAGGTAGGCTACAAGGCGTGAACGGTATTATATTTCAATAGGTCATGTAATATCGACGTTAATAGATGGTAATGATTCTATATCTTACGTGTAGCAAACGGCTCGCCTACAAGATTAGACATTGGTTAAACTTTCGTGTCGTCAGGGCATGACGTCACATAGCAGACGATATGTTGTCTCATTGCCGCTCCTCAATAAAATATAATGAAATGAATAAAAAAAATCTGAAAAAATAAAACAAATATGCAAGGGCGTTGTCCTTGGCAGATATCAAATCCTCTCATATTTAGTTTTCAAACCATTGAAGGAGACAAGTTCTAACTCTGCTAATTCTGTCAATCGAAATGTGAGTAAGACAATTTGCTACTAAAACTGATTTATAATCAATACCTATTTTATTTTAATATTAATAAGTGTGCTTTACAGTAGAATTTAGTTATAGTGATTAGACCTTATTTTATTTCCCTCTCTCATAAATAACTAGAATATTTAAAAAAAAATAGGTGTTTAAATCCTAACAATAGAAAAGTTTGTAATTTTCTTCATATTTTTTGTTTTCGTAAAGTTGTTTTCTTAAACTCAACCCTGGAATGAGCATTTTTTCATTTTTTTTTATCTATGGATTTCGGCTGGGTTGACATTGATTCTATTAAAGTTTGTGAAAACGTTGTATATATGTAAGTGTTAAGCGTATTTTATGCAAAATTTGTCCGAAATTTGGATGAAAAAAGAACAATAAAGTTTTGACGTGTTTTAACAAATTTTTATTTTAACGCTCTCACTGACCGGGAGAAAGGAAATTGCATATATTCACGACGGTTTGAATTTCAATGATTTTGTAAATTTGCCAGCTTCACAGATCAAAGCAATATCGCCGTCTAATAATGTACAGAACTGTTTTAAATATTAGAGGACTGTGTTAAAGCTCTGATACATAGGAAATATGCATAGGCCTACCTCTAAACGTATTTGGTTGGAATATGGCAGATTTATCCCCGTTTTATAATAAAGTTTCCATGAAATGTTTAGCATTTTCTGAAGGGCTTGAACATTGATGCTTTGGGAGAAATGCTATGTTTATGGTTTTCCTATCTGAGACGTTATAAAGATTCTGTAGGTTCCCATTTATCAATAAAAAAAAACTGTGTATTATGAACCAAGATATATAATACAGTACATATTACCATTCAACCTTTATTGAAAATCACCCAAAAATTGCACTTGTGTATTTTACAACAGGCACGGAACCTGAAAAGATATACCGAAGTCCACTAAAGCACAATATACTAATGAAATTTGATTTGTGAGGATGAGGGATTTTTGTTGATGTGTACCTTGGATTTAGCGAATTTAGAAGTCAAATATAGACGGGTATCTATTGGTAAATAATAGCCGTTGTTTTAGACATTTAACAAGCTTGTGTCGATAATCGCAACTCCAGTTTCATTTGTTACTGGCTTGATGGTGTTTGTTTATACCTGATGATCAATGGATTGTGATACGTCGGGTTAAAAAGTCTCTAATTCTTTTCTAAGATCTGGCCAATGTTCGTATGTTTGAATTCTTGATTCTGGACTGGATAAAACAATGTGTCGATAGAAAACAACCACACATTACAACGTTACCTTCTTGCAATCTGTTTAGTGATAATGAGTAGAAATCGAAGATAAAGTGCTAATAGTTTCACGGCTACAGTTGAGGTGATTTAGAATCAGTAATTAGTTATTCGGATAAGTTTTTCATTAACAGGTCTGTATTAGTCGTTATTTTCGCAAACTTGAGTTGAGGGTAGTAAAATCTTTAAGCCAAGCTTGTCTTTATTACAAATTACAGATATGTTTTATTTGTAGCTCTGTTACGATGGCGTCGTAAATTGTTGTTCTTTGGCAGATTAAGTCGTCATTTTATGCATCATTGACGGACTAAATGGAACAGCTGATCTTCGCTAACCTTTGCATCGTATTGTTTTTATTTCAATTTCAAGCTATTATTACATTTGATGGATTAGTATTATTTTTTTTTATATGTCTTTATTGTTACCGGAAATATTTCGGTACCAAAATCTGCTAATATGTTGACTTGAATCGTAGAGACTACTCTCTGTTTTCTATTTTAATTGAAAATTCCAATGTTATTATCTTCAATTTTATCCTTTTGGTGGCATTCATTTAAGTTTAATTTCAGCCCGGCATTTAAACGAGATTAGATATACGCCCAATTGATCCGGGTTAAACTGTCGAATCTGTTAAACATGCAAAATGATAATTATAACACCCTCTCAAATTTTTATACGATGTACTCGATATTTTGAACGAAAGTAAATATTATTTCAAACTTCGATTCTTTCATGTGTCACCCCAAATTTTGGATCAGTTATCACGTTTTGATTTTACATTAATCTGTTTTTCGGGCTTAACCCTTCCCATCCCAAAATTCCAATTATGTCATACTATTGAAAGTTATTGGTATTGAAATTAAGTCGCCCCATGTTGTATACTTCCTGAATTTGAGAATTAATACAAGATTAATAGTTCAATTTAAATTAAAAAACAATAAAATATGTTCGATAAGAAATCGACTTCAGAACTAATACCTCACTTTCCAACCTGAATGATCATGTGGTGAAGACGATACTTACAAAGATCAATAACATGACGATTAAAATACATTCACTTATTTTGACCTATGTTTAAATATGGGTATAGTTGGGAACATTTTTTATGCAAACTTAGTTTCAGTTTTCAGTGAGTAAGTATTTTTATTTTCAGCAATATTGGAATTTCTCTGGTGGATTGTTTCATTTTTTTTTTATTCCAATCCCAATTGCATTTCTACAGCATCGTGTGCATACTGAGATCTGTCAATGTGCTCTTTGCAAGCTTTATCCCATTTCATTTTCGCTGGTTCATTTATATCGATATAGAATAAAGCATGATCAATGGTGGCACCTTGTCTTATGCCATGTTACTGTATACTATGTACACAAAACTTTGATTGATCCTGCTTGGAATGATTTTATCGCTAGTTTAGATATGGACATTTGTGGGTTTGCAAATTCGATTGAGTGTGGACACAGACTGGGTCACCTGTAACGATTGTTAACTATTTGTTAGATGTGAAGAAAAGCACATATGCAAAAAAAAAAATTAACAAGAAAGAAAAACAAATAAGGAGCCAATTGTGACCGATCGATAGCCTGCTATTGACTTGTTGTTTTTAACGTTACTCCGTTTAGAACATTTGACACCTACCACTTAGCATTTCTCCTATGTCACCGTGGTCCTCTAAAATTCCATTTTACCTAACTATGTTAATATTTATTTTGTTGTCTATTTATGTTACGATTTAAACAATGCTTGTTAAGGTAGTAGGATTAATGAGCTGACGCCTATTGAATAACTAGGGTTGTGTCAAACGTCATAAATCTCGCCAGAGATCTAAAATTCAACGTAACCACCATAAAATTAAAACTTTCACGAAACACAAACTGCTGACATTGAATATTAATTGAGGTTTCCAACTCTGACTCAATGTTTCTTCAACAAAATCCTTTTTAACGATTTTTAAATCGACTGAAAGTTATAATGTTGATATTATTTTGATTTTGTTCATCACTCAGGATTTTTTAAACTCATAAATTAGACATTTCTTATTAAACAAAGCCAAATGAGAAAGAAATGTACCCAATGTACTCAATATAGCAATACACATAAAATTAAAATTTAAAATATTCTCATATTTTTTGTCCCAAGGTCTTTTTTATGATGTTATTATCTTTGAAAAAAATCTTTTATTTTTAAAGTCGAGGCTCTGACTTGACTAGTTTCTCGATAAACATAGGTAAAGTTAAGATTTTTTTAAATAATTAAGCATATAATCTGTATCAAGGCGTTGGTTGAAACCTTTGTTTGGACTTTGCTTTGTTGTTGTGGTTTTGGAACCTTAATGCATGAAAAATGATGGCTGATATGTAGCCCTGCATTGATCTGAAAACCATTCTTCTGTGTGTTCAATGGTTTTGTAAATTATGTTATGTTTACCCTGAAACTTGTTGAGTGTGTTGGTTGTGGTTTAAATTGTCCATTATTTCATGTTATGTGCGGAATTTATTACTGCTAAACCTCAGTATAGGGATAGCTATGGCCAGAGATCAGAGCAGATTATTACGTTTATAGACTGCAAAATGCAAAGTTTAGTTTCTACTATGCACTGGAATTGTTTCGGTTTCATAACCATATCTGTAAACCATCAGAAACTATAATTATGTTTTTATGATCATAATTCGCAATGTATTCCATTGCTCAGTATTATTAATAAGAAAAATTCTTTGATATTATTTTCAGTCATTTGAAGTGTTATAATTGATAAAAAATGAACTTGACAAGCCAGTTTAACACAACTACTATTACCAGTTTGCCTGGGGCTGATAATGAGACCAATTTATTTGATACTGGAGTTACTACAGCTGAATTAGTGGTTATAGGTGCCGGTATTACCGTCGCCATCTTGGCCGTGGGCGCCATTTTACTACGTATGATCATGCCATTGGTCCGAGAATCGTACAAAAAGAAGAGGATGTTAAAACATGAGGGTATTTCAGTGGAGAAAAACAAGTAAGTACATGTATATAGATATTATGAAAGGTGAATTCAGGTTGTTTTCCTCAAAAAAGAAATCTGTGCAAGACAGAAGAAGAGATAAGAGCAATTGTTTCGTTTACTAATTTAGGATAAATCTAGGACTATTTTACTTCCTCAAGGGTTAATGCTATCACAATATAAATTTTGAAAACTTTGTTCTCTTTGAATCCTGGCAATAATTCACTATGGATTAAAGTGTTTTTTTAGTTTTGTATCATGTATTCTTCGGCGAATCTCTCTTTTCCGCAATGTGAATTGAAACAGAGACTGCCAAAGGTAATAATGCCAAAGTTTTCAAGTTTTCAAAAAAAAAACAGATTGTTCCGTTTGTATCTTTGTTAGACTTAAAGAGATTATCTCAATATAAGATACAGTGCAAGAAATTGATCAGCGCTATTTTATGGAGACTCTATTAAATGTTTCTAACTCTTAATAAGTGGTTTGACAGATTAGAGTATGGCGTTCTCATCTAACGTTACTGATACTTTCCGCGGAAGTTACAGATTCTTCAACCTGAAAAAAGATTGCGGCTGCCTTAATAATCTGGGGTGACAGTCTTTGAGAGCACAATATTACGCAGCGTCAAACTTGTATTGGATTTGCGATAATGATCGATTCTTCTCTATTTGTTCTGGCAAAAAACGTCCTTAATACATACAATATGCCATTAATTCCTATCCCTTAAAGACGAATCTCTTCTAAGTATTCACTTGGAATGCAGAAAGTTTAGTGAATGTTTTGACAACGCGTTAGATGTAAACAAGATTATCAAGTGTATTAGACAAATGATAAAATAGCCCGGGGCATCTTGTTGTGTGATGACAAATGATGAAACATAATAGCGAAATTTTAGAAAAAAATATATCTATCTCGTTTGTATTAACGTCATCGTATAATCCAACTAATTAAATGTGTTACAGAGTAAACAAAACATTTTCACCAACCCAGGCATCTGAAACACTTGCAAATCTTTTAGAATGTCAGCTCCTCTGAGCTCCACCATTGATAAAATATACTATCATAAATTGGCAATAAATGGCTGTCTCACGTCTTGTTTTACGTAAGTAATGTAAAGATAGTTTCAAGTGACATATACTTTGGATTTTTTCAGGAATTTTTTGGCACCAAGCACACCATCATCTATGATGTCTCGATCATCCCGAACTTCAAGTCGTAATGGTGATTGGTCGGATAGCGGAAGTGACAGAACAAAGACCACCTTTGCATCAGATAATCCTCGAAACTCGCCTTATGGAAATGTTCGACCACATAAAATTGCTTATCCAATGTATCTTCCAAATCCACAGTAAGTTGTCAGACATTTGGCTACTTTATGCTACTTTTTTGCTGTTTCGAGAATGACTAGAGCTAAATATCGCTATTTAGCCGTCCTTTCACAATCTTGTTCTTGTTACTAGATATCAATATATTATTTATTTTTATACTATTTATATACCTATTTATAATTACATATATTATATTAATATACTATGGGTCTATGACCTTTTATCACTGAAAAATGATAGTATAGTGTAGTATACTACATCCTTTATTATCAGTTATGAATTGAAAATTATATTTTGTCCTGAAAACCAATGACATTTGTTATAACATAAAATAGTACATATTATGCATTGACAATTTCAGAAATAGTACCAAAGCAGAAAATTATCCAGAAGCCGAGAAACTGAATGATGATCTGATATCTGTCATTTCATCCAACTCGTAAGTTTTAATATTTCATGAGTTATGATACGATATTCCATTGACTCTGGCATGGTGGAATCATCATGGATGTTGTTTCTGACCATGATAGGGCTACTGATTAACGATGAATGTCTCTTAACGTAAGAGAATACATGCGAGAACGTGTCTGACCAAGTAACCAAAATTAGGACACGAGGATAATTAAGAGATATTTTAAAGGCGTGACTTCGCCCAACTACTTTTAGATACTGGAAAATAGCATGACCCTTTACATCATTCGTCTGGCGTTATAATTAAACCAATTAGGTTTGGATCTGTTATTTCTATGACGTAAGAACGACTTGATAGTTTCGGATGGTAAAGAAACGTCTTAAATTTCAACACATACAAATACAGATTCCCTTCATCCGGACTGTATCATATCTTTGTAGATTAGAGCCTGCTAATTTCGGAGAAGCTTACAGACAAAATTGGGACCAAACATTCGACCCGTTTTCACACAAGGATGAAAGGTGAGTGATCGATTGCTTTCTGTGTTAAAGCCTTCTATAGAAACCTAGCCATTCGTCCATGGCTTTCGTATGGACTATAATTTTCATATTAAATGACAACAAAAGAATTGAAATCATTCAATTCATCAAATACGACATTATATTCGAGGTGTTTAATTTTCAGTTTAAGCTATGTAGCCCACCCTTCAGAAAACAGAAGTATTCCAGATAAACAGAAGAGTAGTGAATGGTATTCCCATGAACCACCGATGAGACGAGATTGGTAAGTCTCTAAAATATTCATAATTTGGTTGTGTTTGTTTTTCTGTTCCACGAGCGTTTCATGAACAACAATGAAAAAAACACAAAATGCATCAGTCGATTTCTTTCTGTCTATAGTCAACTGTCTGCTTCATGAAATATTTAGATTAATCAGTTCAGAAAATAGTACGCATGTTTTTGCTTTTATAGGGAAAAAAGTCAACAAGAAGGCCAAGTTTACAGGTTAGCCTTTAGACAATTTATTAATTCATTTCAGCATTTCCATGATTAATTAATGTTCGGTAAACTGATAAGTTAACCTTGCCGTTTTAAAAACAGTAACGTGTCCAGAAGGCTATGCGACATTCGGTCGGCGTCAATCCAACAATTGAAAGCAAATTGGTTATTCAAAATATGTTCTTTTCTTTTCAGGCATGACATTCAGCCAACTAAACTGACACGCCTGTGACGTGGATGTAATATCTATTAAGTGATCGTCTGAACAATCTGGAACCATGTTACGTATATGTTCATAGATGCACAAGCTTTTCAATACAGCACAGTATAGTCTTATCTGTACCTCCGACATAAACAGGAGATGGTCCATGAAGGCTTCGGTACACTGCATATGGCTTGTTTAATAGTGTAAACATTCCACGAAACAGAACAATGTGTATATAAAATATGTTAACAAGCTATATCGCACGTGTTTGTGTTATCATAACAAATCTCATAATATTACACAACAGCACTGATAGGCTATCGATATGAGTGGATATGTTACGGTACATTGTCAATATGTAAATTAAGCTGTTTTCTGTTAAGACAAAACAGCAAAAAATGTTTTACGGAATGCAATCTTATTCATAATCTTCAATATTTGTAAATAGATGCTTTGGTTACAATTTTTCGGCTACTTTTTAAAGAGTTATCTCCCTTAAGGTGGAAAAAAACCAACAGATCTGGCAGATCTAAATTACTGGGACAAAGCACGAAGAACGACGCTGAGGGGACAGCAATTGTCTTTTATTTCCACTATGAACAAATCTGAAATAATGCAAGCGTTATCCATTTCGTGCCGAACAAGCCATTTTTCTTAAAGGGATAATAGCCGTTAGAAGACACATAAAAGTTTAATTTACTCAAACTTGACAAATAACAGTATATATCCATCATTGGATTACCTGGCGTCATCACTATACATCAAAATCCCTCTATAATTCGATAAATCCACAAAATCAAGTAGTTAATAATAAAACGCTTAATACATCCATTAAGCGATTTTCAAAAAGTAATCATAAAGGGAAGTAGCTCGAACATACAGATTTCCCGCAAGGATGCTTTAGTGCTGATTTCCCAGACGCTTTTATTCCCAAACAGAATGGAATCGTCGCTTGCTTACCTTTTTGAAAAAATCCGAATATAGTTTTATTAAACTATATTAAACACAAATATTAGACGTAGGACGAGTGTATTCTAACGGCTATTATCCCTTTAAGAATGCGTATTTCAAATTATTAGCCTATGTAGTATATAATGCAAATGCTTTCTGGCGGCCATATTTTTTAAACCTTCCTATTATTATTAGATTGGTTTTTAACCGGGTACAATAAAAACTCGTTCTATCTATCATTATTCATTTCACGTCATGATTATATAAACCATAAATCTCTCCTAGCTAAATACTAAAACTGAATACTGCAAAAATGGGGAAATAATACGCAATACAATCGTATCCTAAAGTCTATATATATATATATATATTTATTGTTTTTTGTATATTTATTTATTGTCAATAAATGATGTCCCTAAGGCTGTGGTGCAATTAAATTTCTCTGTGAAATTCATACGTTTATAGAAGTAAACATATTTCTTATAATAACGTATCGCATGATTGAGTGAATATAGGAATAGGGGAGCATGTCCACTTTTAAACTCAACTCAATTTGAATAACCCCATGTCAAGTGGATGAAGTCAAGTGATCGCCTTGAGCAAATTGTAAAGACTATCTGGAGTTTGACTAATTTTTAGTGGACATCTATCGAAAAGCTATTCACACGACCGTACATCTAACTGGTTATGTTGATAAGGCAAACTGTTGACATTGTATCGCCAATAGGAGTTTATCGCCATTCTCTATCTATGCTGTGATCGAAGACATCCTTTTTAATACTCAAAACATGAAATTTGACGACTTATTGGAGTATCTGGGGGATTTTGGATTGTATCAGAAGAGACTATATTTTTTAGTTTGTCTGTTGTCAATTCCTGCAGCATTTCAGGCTCTTTTGCCAGTCTTTATCTTGGCTATTCCCAATCACAGGTAAGTTCATTTTGAGTAGCAAACAGATTCTTGTAATACAAATAAAAAGATTTTGAGTGTTGGTCAGTGTTGTTCAAGCAGCAAAAACATAATTTAGTTGTAATAGCGAAATCATGATGCTATTAACGCATATGCTTGCAAATTGGTATGGCATATTAGCTTTATATTCTGCAGTTCCCATAATACGTTGATTCAAAAAAAAGTATACTTTTCGCTCCATCGTTCTAATTGGAACATGTCTACTTCTCATTGCTATCGAAGTCTTACTGTAGATTATGGAGTTTATCTGGCACATTTATTAAGAAATTGCATTGATTTTTAAAAGTAAATGTCTATCAATTGACAAATTTAAAACAGTTTTCGTTTAGAAGCGGCATGGTTAAGCTCGATGTCGGATATCTACATTAAAAAAATGATACAAAGCTAGTCAAGAAAACATTTAGTCGATACTAAGGTCCTTTAAGGTTAACCTATGGTTCAAAGTATACCTATTTACCAGGGATCATTTCCAGACTCTATCAACGTGCTGTTAAATCAATTTAATTTGAAGGCCACTTCAAGATTGATAAATCGAAAAATAATAAACAAAGTCCATCCACTTTGAAGAAGATAAATATTAAAGAGCTAAACATTTGACTTTGTACCTTAATTAATACTTACCTCCTTTTCATAATGTGATAGGGATAATCATCAAATAAAATGAAATATGAGTTTTATGTCCAGTTTTCTGTACATTGCTGGACGGGCTGATAATAAGGCGATTTTTGTCAGCACAACCCCTTAAAATACCTGAGTTCCAAGTTCAAAACAAGTAGGCGCCTATATTGTGCCTGTTTTTTCGTTTTTCCATTAATGACGCCGGTTTGACACAATCTATATAGTTTTCGATCATTTATATAATGTTAGCACCTACCTCAATCTTCTCACAACCATCCTTCTATAATTTGTTTTCATTTAAACTATATGTGGAGTTCTCGCCCCTTATACATTGATTTAACGTCCAGGGTCAGTTGCTTCCATGTACATCAACAATCTTGTCCGTCTGTTGTAAGAACAGAACCATTGCAAAGGAAACCTGTAAAAGCTTTGTTGGAAAATGTAATTTAATTTTCCCCATCCCGATCTTGACCGAATGCAGTTGCATTCGAAAATCTAACTTCTTAAAGTTCTATTTCAGATGTGCCATTCCCTTCCTACCCAATGACACATATCAAATACAAGGGGAGTGGCATCGTAATATAGTTAACAGTTCCATACCACGTAAAGAGGATGGGGAGCAATCTAAATGTACGTTATACCACGAGAACAGTTCAGAAGAAATCCGTTGTAATGAATGGGTCTATGATCAAACGGATTATCCTTCAACTTTTCTTACTGAAGTGAGTTGTTTAGTAATTAGATCAATCAATAATATTTTCCAACTGATTAACAAGTTAAAAGACCCAGTACCTTGACTCTGGTATACTCACCAGTTCACCGCTAATTGTGCAGGTGATAGAAACAGTCTCAGATCATTCCTGAACATATTAGCTTTTAGGCATTGAGACATTCTTTAAAATATTGTAGTTAATCAAATAAGTCTATGAGTGTGGTGACTGTTTCTGACAAATACGGTCATGCTCACTTATCCGGAATCTGCAACTGGGATTATGATTGGGATTATTAGAAAAAGTTCCTACGCCCCATTACAGAGTAATTCCGAGTCGTTTTATTTTGGGACAAAATGACTTTCCTGGTACTAATAAGAAATATTCCAATTTTCCAGATGAACTTTGTATGTGGTAAAGAGATATTCAGATCGCATTCCAATATGATAGTGTTTGGAGGTTACACCATAGGATCAATTGTCCTGGGATTTCTGGCTGACATGTAAGTATGGCTTCATGCTATAATATTATTAGTACGATAACAATAATGTTAGTACGATAATGTTAGTACGATAACGATAATATTAGTGCGATAATGTTAGTACATAGCGATGATGTTAGTACGATAACGATGTTAGTGAACGAGTATTAATACAGTATAGGACCAACATATGAAAATATCTAGTTAAAAAAGGCGAATCGTATTTACTTTGGTGTGTAGTGGCATATCGATAGCTACAGCTGTTGCCTGTGCAATTGTCGCCAGCTCAGAAAGGATAACGTATTTAAATTTTTACGGATCGGTTCGAATCTTTCGTACTTTTGGGTGAGGATTGTTTTTTTTTCAGAATCGGACGTAAAAAGGCTTTGATGTTATCTGTAACTGCCCAAACAGTGACTGGAATAATAACAGCCTTTTTGAACGAATTTATCAGTTTTACCATCATAAGATTTATCAATGGATTTGCCGGAGCTGGCGTTTTTGTCATTTCTTTTGTTATAGGTAAAAAGCTCTAAACTAATTCATTTTAATAGCCTACAGATTTCACCAACTGGATAAAGCTTAAGGAAGTACCCATCAATGGTTCAAATCAAAATACTATTAGGTACATTCATCATATCAATGCTTTCGCTTGGAACCACGACGAATTATTTTGCATGGCGTTGACAAGATACCATCATGCAACCCTTATTCCCAGTATTGCTCTTTGGAGCGTGTGTCTCTGCTGTAGGATAATGATATTTCTAATTTGTTTCTAATTTGACAGGTGTAGAGTTGGTTGGGCCAACTAAAAGAACAATAACTGGCATGGTAGTGATGATATTTTGGGCTGTAGGCCTTTTACTACTTGGTTTAATGGCGTATCTAGTACGAGACTGGAGACATTTAACATTGGTACTGTCAGTTCCTACAGTTGTCTTTTTTTCTTATTGGTGGTAAGTATGAATAAACTACTCATTTTATATGTCGACTTCTTCCGTTGATTGTTTCTTCCCATTGCTACGGGGGGGGGGGGGGGCAAAACAGTTTGCCTCCCTGAACAAAACGACCAAATTCAGTAGTTCAGCTAAAACCATACCCCATTACTTGTCTTCCCGAAAGATTCTGAGTTTACTTGACTGACATGACCTCACATTAAACAGTTGAAACGTGTTTCAAATCTCTGATATTTTCAGATATTTATAGGGTAATTAATTAAAAAATAAGTATCATATATTCCAGAATGACAAATAAGCAAATGTTTTGGGTTTTTTTTTTATTATTTCCGGAAGGGGAATATGTCGTGATCTGTAGGAATTCATATTATAACATTAATTTATAAACAAATTGTATTTTTTCATCAGGCTGATTCCGGAGTCACCGAGATGGCTGATATCAAAAGGCAAATATAACGAAGCAGAAGCCATCCTTCGAAAAGCAGCTAAAGTTAATAAAGTAAAACTTCCCGATCAGCTATTCAGACGACAGTCTCTAGAATTAGAAGTAGAAACAGCTAAATTTAAACACTTGTTGTCCAGTCCTGTTTTAGTTATTGGTACCTTCATTGTCTTCTTAAACTGGTAAGGCTGGGTATACTCAGTGAAAGAATTCCAATGATTAAGGTTGACTAGAAGTTTGAACATATCTTTGGAAATGCATTGGAAACTTTTCTGACTGCCTTATATGTTTTTTATTATTAAATTATCATGGGACCTTTTGAATTCGTAGCAAAATGGCCTCTGTGTTTGTTCCGCTCGATTAGACGTTTATGCTTTATCAGTTCCTGCAAATTTCCATGGCATTAGCCAACATTCCTATTAATCCTATTTCATTAATATTGCCAGAATTTGAACTATATTGTTTTCAGTAAAATGTAAAACTAAATTTGAAAGTTATCGTTTCAGGTTTGTAGTAAGTATGGCGTATTATGGTTTGTTATTGAGTGTTACTAACTTTAGTGGTGACACCTATCTAAATTTTACCATAGCTAATATAGCAGAAATAATAGCCTATTTTATCTGTCTATTTTTATTGGATAAAATAGGAAGAAAATTACTGCATTGTAGTGCTATGTTATTGGGTGGCATTGCTTGTTTGGCCACCATGTTTCCTGTTATATATGGAGATGAATGTAAGTCCAGGTCTTTGTTATAGTGTTAATGGCCTTCCAACCAATTTTGACTAAAGTTTCCTTGTACTAAGAAAAGATTGTTAAACAAGACACATAGATGCTACATTGAATCTCTCAAAACACGCCTTTTAATTTTAAAAAATTGTCTAAACCTTTTATTCATAATGAAGACAATAGCAAAAGATTTAAATATCATTAGTAATTTTTACGATAGCTATGTTTAAGTATATTGGGAATGCCAGACGCAAATTGGTCAGACTAACAATTGAAATGGTTCAAATCGTTGCTTTAAGTGTCTTCGATATACATACAAAAATTAGAAAACTTACTTATAATATTTTCATATCAAATGTTCATGGGGCTATTTGTCAACTGTTATTTAAGGTTAAGAGTCAGTTAAATTTTTGGTTTGAATTTTTCAGCTCAGACATGGATTAATTTAATATTGTCTACAATTGGTAGACTTGGTGCCTCAGGTGCTTTTTCTGTTATTTATGTATTTGCTGCTGAATTATTTCCTACACTTTTGAGAAATTCTTTGATGGGAACAGCTTCGTTATGCTCACAACTTGGTGCTATGATTTGTCCCTACATTGCCGATTTGGTACGTATTGAATTTTACACAAGGGGAAAATAGAAGCCGAATCAGTAATCTCAGGCAAAAAGCGAATGTATTATATTCAATTTATAGGTTTTAAAGCTAATATTTTCATATCGGATAGCAATCTCTCATACAGAGTTGCCGTTCCTGACATTAACATTCGTATGAGGGAATGAATGGACAGATACATTTGACAATTCTAGCATTTTGACTCTTCCTACTCTACCTTGTAGGGAACTTTAATCCTTTTGGACTTAGTCCACTAATTCATTTGCCATCTGTTTCCATGTGAAATCACGAAATTCAAACTGCTATAACTTTTTCCAGAAATCTCGTTGAAAACTTTCCAATATGTCACATGAAAGCCTGGCCAATACTTAGTTTCTGTACAAAAATTCAATATAGCATGACCATGAAAATTTTGAACTAGTCAAAATGAAAGTAGACCACTACCGGATATCAACATCCACTTGACTGTCACTGCACACAAAACCACTATTTTTAGAAATAACCTTCCGCCAATTAAATTTCTCATTATCTCAGAAATTCTGAAAGAAAATGCAATTTCAGACATCAAATTTCAAATCTAGACCAAAAAGTAGTCAAAAATGGGCATGCAAAAACCCAAAAAGGAAGGGAGAAAGAGGATTTCTAAAAATAGAACGGACTAAATTCGTATACAATCATTAGCAATCATTAGCATAAAATGTTTTACTGGACTAAGTCCTTTTATGATGAGTGTTGTCTTGTTGTCTCCCTTTTCAGAGTTTATTAGTAGACGGCGATTTAAAAACAGCATTACCATTAATTATATTTGGTTCAACAACAATATTTGCTGGACTTTTATCTTTATATCTTCCCGAAACATTGAATCAAAAACTACCAGAAACTATTAATGATGCTCAACAACTTTATAAGTAAGTTAAAGACATTACAGGTATTAGTCGTATTAGTATCGTTTTGCATATCATACAAAATGCACAGAAAGTGATGAACTAGTTATTTGATGATTTGTCCTTTTGGGAGATCCGACTAAAAGCACGAACTACATACATCAAACTAGAACAAACAAGCGCAAACAACGTTCTAGTATGCAAAATACAATAAAAGATTCAAATAAATGTGAATATCTGTGACTAATATAAGTGAACCGTCTGTTTGGTTAATCGGTTTGAGGCCTTCAATTGTTAACGGTCAACAGATCGTTAGTAGTTTCAGCTTTCTAGTAATCACTATTGCATGTCGGACTTTATGATTCTATTGCAGCTTTAAACTTCATTCCAATGGATCCTAAAGTAATTCAGTCGTTGCTTTTAAAAAAAAAAAGTATATCAGTTTTGGAAGTGATTCAGGTTATCACTACACGTGAATTTGGATGTTGCAACAAGTCATTGCTTCAACGTTGTTATAAATGATGATCGCAAGTATATTGTAAATGGTCTATTAGACTTTGTCATATACACTCTGTTATTTGTATTGGTCTTTTTATCATTTCAGTTTAAAGCATAGATTAGCCTTGTGAAGTATGCACCATTGGTTGTATATTTTATTTTACAAAATATGTTTTAACTTTTCAGGCGAAAATCAAAGAAAAACAACCAAGAATATGAAATATCAGAACTTAAAGCTTTAAACCACGATGATATTCCAAATAATGCGTAAAGACCATAAGTATAGATAGCAATATAGGTAGAATGCGTATATAAAAGTATAGAATATCAGAACAATATATTGCTTTATTCTTATTTGGAATGGTTATCATGCATTCCCCCAGACCAATGAAATGTCATTGAGGGACTATCTAGGGACTTACTGATTGTGGCTGTCTATTGACTATGAGATAAAGATAAACTAACACTCCTTAAAAATAGTCTTTTTTTAAAGTAGAGTATTCACTACAGAAGTATTTCAGATTTCTTAGAATACAATGAGTTATTTCAGCTGTTTCCTTTCCCAATCATTTGGTACTGACTGATAGATATTGTGGACTTCTTTTCAACACAATTAATATGTAATTTGAAAAATATCAATAAATATATACCTTTAAAACAGCTGTTTCTTCAACGTATATTTTCAGCATCAGGTAATTTATCTTTACCTATACAAGCCAAATCCGTTCCACTATTCCCGTAATATTAAAAACAATCATACAAAGAAATCATCACGTCAAACACAACTATTTTTTTACAATATTACTACTACAACAAACTTAAACTAACAATTAAGAATCATTTTTCCAAGCTAGTCATTGGCACTAGAAAAAGTTTTGGGTACGGTATTCAACAAAATGCTGACGCAACGGGCATACGGACTAAATGCTTCCAACTCTTAGTTATATGCCACTAATTATATTTTTTTAAATGCCACACACTGCAAATTACTTTGTCATCACGAAAGTTTGTAAATGGAGAGATCTGTTTTATGATTCTACGGAAAATAGAGATTTCGAGGGACAGTCTGTCAACAAAAAAGTTATAATTGTTACTGTATGTCTGTTGAAGGCTTTGTTGGATGTATCACTGGAATGATCAATCAAATCGCTGTATTCCGTAATACAAGAAGGGTGGCCTATGCAGTCAAAGTATAAGACGAAAGTTTTTTTTATAGCTAAACATTGTGAAAGCGAATTGAAAATGTTACTTTTCTGACCTCAGGAAACTGCTAATGCGACGGACACGGTGTCTGTAACTGTGTGCAGACATTACTTTTGCCTTGTTCAGTCAATAGCCGTATGTAAAATAATAGACATTCTGTAAATATATTATATATTTCGTTCAGTAAAGAGCCAGAAGCCCAAAATGAACGTCATACAAATTTGTAAAGAATAGCCATTAACAGTAGGTTTATGGATTATGTTGAGGTTTGGTTTTTAACCATTATATCCAAGAACGATATTATCCTTGGCAGACAAGGATATAAGTAGGCTTGTAGGCCAATGTAGATGACAATCTGCTGTTCAGATCTCAATGAGATGCTATAATGAAATAGAACATTTTAAGCTTAACTGCGTACTCAATGACACAAAAATATTATTCCCTAGGTGATAATGTGTTATTATTTATTAATTGACTATTTTCATTTTATTGTCTATTATTAGACACTGTTCTACATACAATCTTCACATTGAACAATTGTTAATGTTGTTCTTTTGTATTACACAGCACCACGCAATGATCCTACGTAGGGTAGGCAATCCAAAATGCTTTATTCCCAATTTGCTCTTTCTTATATTCTTGGTATACTTTTTAAAGAAGGGGTGGCGGCAATGTGTCCGGGCGGATTGGGATGGGGTGAAATTGGAAAGGGCCAAAGGGCATTATGCGCATTGGTGTTGGGGAACTGGAAGATGGTTGAAATGGGAAAAAGGCAAAACGAGGATGGGATGAAATATGAAGGGGAGATATGAGAAATTGGCAAGGGCATGACGCGAATTTGAAAATAACTTTAAGCGGAAGGGGAGGGGCGAACTGGGAAGACGCGATTGAGAAAACATTATAAAAACGAAATTAAAATACTGGAAGGGGAAGGGGCGAAATAGGAATAATTTAGGAGTGAATTGGGACTGGGCGAACTTGATAGCAGCAAGTCACCATGTAGCCATGTTAAAACGTACATAGAACAGGCAAATATTGTGCAAACGGCCAAAAACAAATATGTTTGTAATTTGTTGATTATTTTGTTTAAATATCTCAGACTGTTTTCATTAATAACGTTTTGTATTTGTTGGGTTTTTTTTGGTTTTTATTCAAATTCAAATTCACATCTACCTTAATATCTATTAAATTTTGGCCAATCATATTTTGTGTGATAAGTAACTTGACAAGCATGGCGACCTATAAAATGTTTAAGTGTTTATGTCGTGTCAGTGATATATGAGATATAGTTGGTCATATTGGTCGAGGGTGGAATATATTATTTCGTTAGTATATTGTTGACTGATAAAGTGTGTACAGAGTATAAGTAGCGTTCGATATCTCATTATAACATCCAGGTCAACAATCTAGGGAAGTGATCAAAATACGTCTTTGACTATAGTAACGACTTAACAATGAAATATGACGACTTATTAAATATATTGGGCGAATTTGGAAAATATCAAAAGCGTTTAACATTTTTAATTACATTACTGTTCATACCAGCATGCATACAGACTTTCCTGGGTGTGTTAATTCTAGCTATACCCGACCACAGGTAGGTTGAATTTTGTTTGCAATTCACTTTGATTATTTTGTTGTTGTTCAATAATATCTAGTATGTCATACAGGCCTGTTGCTATAGGTTTATTTTTAGCGTTAAGGAGTTCAGTTATCAGCCCATGTGTTGGTACACAATATCAGACACACTTTGAAAATACATATTATTATTATTAATGTTATTAATGATGATGCAACATTATTGTTATTCAAACATTTCAATTTGAGGAGGAAATGAAGCAAACTTGGGGTCGGTCGGTGGCAATGTCTACTGACAGTCTTTTTGTTTCGAAATCTATGATATTTCATTCTTTGTTAGACCTCATTGTTCGGAGCACCAATACTAGCCGTTAGTTAGGAAAGCAACGTACTTTGAATTCAGTCTCAACGAGGTAACCGACTCATCCAGGTCTCTTTTGAACAAACCTTTGTCAAAGATTTACAGATTTACATTGGTGGTATAACTATATTGATGATCCCAAACCTGCCGTCACACCTGTTAATATCCACACACATTTTGATGATAATTTGCAAGCTAAGCGTTACCACTGTAAGTACAGAAAGTGTCTTTATTTCTTGGAAGTGGACAGAGAAACCACAATTATAACAAGATACCTGTATTTCAGCACGAAATATAAACCATAAAAGGTTAACTTCAGTGGCACCATTATTCTTCTATTTTCAAGGTGCGCTATACCATCAATGCCAAATGATACTTATTTGGTTCAAGATTCCTGGCATGAAGTGCAAATTAACCAGACGATAACCAAGTTGTCATCGTGTAAGCTAGTCGTTAATGGAAGTGAAACAGAATGTAATAAGTGGGTATATGACAAATCAGTATATACATCTACATTTTCTTCGCATGTAAGTACATATAAATGTCAATGTCAATTTCCTTTCCTATCTTTAGTCCTTGGGTAATAATTTAAGACATATCAGAGCACATTTTCGGATCTGTTCCAGTACACATTATCGAGTTGTTGAAAATCTAGTTGCTCCTTGTATAATATTATAACTGCGAACTTCTAAATCAAATACAAGTACAGAGGCACGCAAGAATTGTACTGCTGGTTGATATCAATGTTATTGTTTTCAAATTGTTGTTGATTGTTTCATGCATTGGTTTTACTCCAGATGAACTACGTTTGTGGTGATGAAATTTTCAGGACACATGGTAACATGGTCGCCTTTGGAGGATCATTAGCAAGCGCTCTTTTATTGGGGTTACTTTCTGATTTGTAAGTATCATTCACCCTACACCCCTTTCATTACTATCTGTTCTGTGACCACAATGAATAGTTTGACAATTCGAAAAGTCAAAACTGACTAAAAAAAAAAAAAATCTATCTACAATACTGAATCGTCATTTTGGAAATCCAGCTTACAATTTCACGTGCCTTACTAATTATTCTCCAAATCATATCTATCCAAAAAGTACTTCGGAATAGTCAAACCAGTATTTGACATTGAATTATAATTTTAGAATAGGGAGAAAGAAAACACTGATGTTAAGCATCGTCCTGATGATACTAAGCGGTATTGGTACAGCGTTTGCAGAGTCTTACATCATGTTTCTAGCAATGAGATTTATATCCGGAGTGGGCGGAACTGGGGTATTCGTTATAGCTTTTGTTCTTGGTATGTAAATATCACTTTACTACTTTTTGACTTCTTAGGTTTCGGGGAATGGAGGAATTGATTCTCCTAGACTTAAAGAGTAAAGGTTGTAACTTTGTACTAATGAAAGGCACAAGAGGTATAAGAATTAAAAAAATGTATGTTAGTAATTAAATGTAAATCTGGGTTCTGTATACTGTAAACTGTAGCTTATCTGAAACAAATTTTAAGAAAATCAATTAAAAAAAAAACAAGGGTGGAATACATAATTTATTGACATATTTTGATAAAGGGTCTGGATCTGTTGGGTATTTTTCTTTATTCTGAAATTAGAAAAAATAAAGGGCGACAAGTATGGTCTGGAATGAGTACATGGAAACTTACACGGATCTATATCGCTTCTATTGATTATTAAATATATTTTCAAGTATTCTTTATATTTAGTAATTGGTAGTATAATAATAATAACTAAGTTTTATGGAATAACAATTACTGAGTTTATTTATTCTGCGACGTTTCAACAAGTGTCCTCTTGTCGTTATCATACATTTTCCTGCTTGATAACGACAAGAGGACATTTGTTAAAACGTCGCAGAATAAATAAACTCAGTAATTGTTATTCCATGAAACTTAGTTATTATTATTATATTATCAAGTGTTTCAGATATGTACGAGAAACGACCGATTGGTTGGATTTGCTGCTCATCTAATACTTTAATTGCTTCAGGGATGGAGTTGGTCGGACCTTCCAAAAGAACACTCTGTGGGATGGGCTATATGATATTTTGGGCTATTGGACTGTTGCTACTGGCAATGTTAGCGTATGTCATCAGAGAATGGAAATATTTATCACTTAGTGTTTCTGTACCTACTTTAGCATTTCTCTCATATTATTGGTGAGTAACTTTGATGTCCGATCGTATTACATTCGTAGAATTTTGGTCTTGCGTGTAGTTCCATTTTTGAGTGCATCTGGATCGTGTAAAAAAAAATAATTGAGGTGGACGAGGAAACTGCGAATATCCTTCAGGATTGTGTCAAAGCAAATATGTTGCACCATTACTGGCCTGACCCGCTTAATATCTGGCTCCCTTTTTCCTTAAACTGAATAAATCTGCCTCGAAATGAAAAATTTGGTGACGGTTCTATGTGGTTCCAAAAGTCCATATCGCATAGAAAGTAATACAGGAATTTTGTTAGGATAATTACAAAAAAACATAGTTCTCTATTTTATTTTATTTTTGGAATTGAATTGCTTTGAATGTGTATTATGACCATCATGTAAATCATTAAAGGTTTCTGCCTGAATCGCCGAGATGGCTGATAGGAAAGGGGAAGTTTAAAGAGGCTGACTTAATTTTAAGTCAAGTTGGTATAGTCAATAGAACTGTGTTGAAGCCAATGATCTCAGAAAAGTTAGATGAAGAACAAACTGTTGAAAGTGTCAAATTTACTCAATTGTTCAAGTCTCCGAAACTTTTAATGGGGTCATTGATCGTCATGTTAAATTGGTAAGCATTTCATATTAGTATCTTTATGCCTAATATACAAATCAGGATGTATGGCCCTGAAACGCTGGGGTCATGTATTTATTAAATGCTAGTTTTACAAGCACATAAATGTTCCTTGCCGTCACTTTCATTTCATGCATAAAGTCTGATATTCGTTCGAAACACTCTTAATTCCATGGCTATTCTGATTTATTCAATTGCAAACGAACTTAGCGTCGTATCATGACATTTCAACAATTACATTTCGTTTTTCAGGACTGTAATAAGCGGATCTTATTATGGATTATCATTGAGTGTATCTAATTTAAGTGGAAATGTTTACCTCAATTTAACTATATCTGCTCTATCTGAGTTAATATCATACGTTGTATGTATGTTATTGATGAATAAAATGGGACGAAAAAAGTTATATTGTTCGGCCATGTTATTGGGAGGATTTGCTTGCCTGTCCACTATTCTCCCTAATATTTATATCGAAGAAAGTAAGTACAATGTACCACTTTCAGACACGTTATTTGTCCAGGATCATTGTGGAGATTTAATGTTCCTAGGATTATTGTATCTCGAATACGGGACACGTAATGTGCCCAGTCATTGTATCTCTAATACGGGAGATGTAATGATCCCAGGATCATTGTATCTCGGATACGGGACACGTAATGTGCCCAATCATTGTATCTCGAATACAGGACACGTTATGTGTCCAGTCACTGTATCTCTAGTACGGGACATGTTATGTTCCCAGGATCATTGTATCTCGTTTTACTGTGATTTTTTTTTTACCGATAGCAGATGCTTTTGTAGTTGAATAATATCAACAGGGTGTGGGATTAAAGTTTATCTGTCATCCAATGGCTGATGGTATATCCACTGTTGTAGATTTTCATATTTGTTTCTTATCATGCTGATTTTATTTCTTCCAGCTGAAACTCGTATTTGGGTAACCAATATACTGTCTATGATAGGAAAGCTTGGAGCCTCCGGGGCATTTGCTATAATTTATATTTATTCTGCTGAACTATTTCCAACTGTATTGAGGAATTCTTTACTTGGTATAAGTTGTACTTGTGGTCAGATAGGTGGTGTTTTATCTCCCTATATAGCTGATATTGTAAGTGTAAAAACACTTTTAGTTTGCATCACATTTCAGTTTGATGGTTAAATGATATAACGTAATGAAGCTCGAAATTGCATTTAAATTCAAGGATTCTTTGGATCTTTTCAGATATGAATACTGGCACATACAGTATCACTTGTACAATGTGATGCCTACATTCTCCCTGAAGCTGGGTCAAAGGTCATAAAAATCTACAAAATGCATATGAGAACGCGTTTCTATGACGTAAGAACGAGGCGATAGTTTTGGATTCTAAAAGATACAGATGTACAAAAATGGGTTATTAAGGTAAACAATTCATTTCATTTTCAGAGTTTATTAGTGGATGGTGATTTAAAAACAGCATTACCGTTAATTATATTTGGTTCAACAACAATATTTGCTGGACTGTTATCTTTATATCTTCCCGAGACATTGAATCAAAAACTACCAGAAACTATTAATGATGCTCAACAACTTTTCAGGTGAGATTGGGGAAAATAAATACTCGTTTGTCTTATTGATTGATATTTGTATTATATGTGAAACCTGTGTCAATAGCTGCTGAAGCGACTGAGGGTTGTATTGTGTTGTATTAAGTTAGTGGTAAGCATTGGCAAGTGGTAAACATTAACAGGTGAAATACCTTATTGAAGTATGTTGAACATTCATTATATGATTGTTTTTTAGCGGAAAGAAAGTCGGAATTGTATACGAACAAGAGCTACAAGCAAAAAACGTGTGATGAAGAAGACCTTCTATAACAAGCAGAGTGGCCACTGCAGCCAGACCATACAGCAGCGGGTGACGTTACAGGTGCTTTTACGTGGTTTGATATACATTTTTCTTTACTGTACCGATTGATTTCTCTTCCATCCGTAGTGAGCAATATCTAGGGATATTTCTTAAGATCAACGACAGTTTTAAATGTGATATTTGTTTTAATGATTATATATGGCACGTACAGATATTCGATTTTTGGTTCTGGAAAGGATCCTTTTCGTTGAAATTTTCCAGAAAGAAAACATTCAGAAATAATAATTGATGGCCATGTCCATATATGTATCTGGTAAGATTGGTTTTAACATGGAACAGACCTGAAATTATTAAAAAGTTCAACATTATGGTGTAGGGGCACAGAAAATAATCAATGTTGGAAGTTACCATATTTATTGTTTTATGTTGGTTTATCTATTCACTTTCCAAAAAATCAACATCATTGACTGACATTACTCAGTGGACATGTTAACTTGTCTTGACCTAAATATTATATTATATCCAACATCTTTACTAAATGCTATTTCTTACCGTTCTGGGATCATACCATCCTTTTGTACCACCAACAACATATCTTTCTCTGGGCAGCGGATCGACCAAACAATTGGCTATACAATTTATAACGGGTAGAGTATTTTCATAGCTGCTTGCTGGACCTTTATAATTAGGGGAATAATCTGCTGCAGCAAAGATGCTATCTATATCATATTTACAGTAGGCAGATTTTACACCTTCAGATGAGTTTTCAAATTCTTCGTGTAATATTTTTTTGTTATAATCTTGCTGAAATAAGAAAGGGAAACGGTTCTTCTAAACACCCTATTCTCTCCATTCCCTTGTAAATTTTATGTAAGTTATATCTGTCCGATCTCTTATATGAGGTTGGGAAAGTTAGGTGCTCATCGAAAAAAAAACCTCAAAATTATAGAGAAATTTATCACCCAATAAAGTATTTTATAGTAGATATCGCATGTTTAATAGCAATTGTTATTTATTACTCTATAATAATAAGGCTAAAATATTGCATTATTATTCATTTCGTTTTTAAGTTACAGCGATATTGGTAAAAAATAAAATATCAAACTCGATATATCACCATTACTCGATATTATTGAGAAAAATCGTTGGAGCGTCAGAGTTTTGCACTTGTGTTGATATTTTTTATAAGAAAAACTCGAAAGAGATGCTCTACATATCACCTATTAATTATAGGCGTATCATCTAAAAATATCGCAAACGACTTACTTAAAAATACACAATATATTATTCCTTAATTACCTCGTTTAAAATAAATTCAGTTTGATCAAGAAGATACAGGGTAGTAAAATAAATAGCATATTTTAAATGAATTTGAACGTTTAATTTACAATATGTTTTAAATGGCATTAATATGGCATATATTGTCCCTTCATGCTCCGAAGAGCAGAAAGATCAATCCAACACTCCGGTTCAAAAGCACTCAAGTTCCAGTGTTCAAAGATTTTAAGAAATGAAGGAATACTTCAAATGAAGTTGGGAAGAAAAAGAGAATATCTTACCGCATCTTTATTGACAATGGCAGTACATTGACCAAAATGCCCTGGTTCAACTATACTGACTTTAATACCCAACCGTGTCATTTCTAATCTCAATGAGTCGGAAAATGTTTCTACACCAGCTTTAGACATACAATACGCCGCTGACATCGCTCTGAATATAACCCCTCTTTCACTTGATATGTTTATAACACGGCCTGAAATATTAATAAGTTTACATGAAGTTTGAACCTATAACCATTATCTATTACCATTGTGGTACTTTTATAACTTAAATCCCAAACTGCGAGCTAATTTAAACTCATTGTTATTCCAAATGAACCTTTCAAAATTGGGCTGATTTGGTCAATATCATTTAACTCATATGTATTTTCAATATGAGCAGAAGGCACCGGTTTACATAAGTGTCGCAAAAGCGGCACCCAGTGCTACTGACGGTGGTTCTTACCTTGAGACTGACGAAGTAAGGGTAAAAAAGCCTTTGTAACACGGACAGTACCAAATAGATTGATATTACAAACTCGGTGTATTTGTTGTAAACTGTTCAATTCTATAGGGCCAACAAAGTTTATTCCCGCGTTATTTACCACTCCCCACAACTCTAAACCTAAAACATAATATAATATAATTCAAGAAAACAAACCTGGCCCAAAGCCCTTATAGAATACCCTTCAACAACCGGTACAAGTCACCAGGTACTGTGAAGGCTTGTTCATTGGTTGGTGAGTAATATAAGATTAAAGACTAAAGCTACTGTAATGCCATAAAAATAACAAGAGCAAGAGCAGAAATCTGTAAGATTCGATTAAGCAACAAGATAGATGTTGTGCATCATTCCTGCACAGCGAACTGTGTCAATATAGGCCTCGCGTCTGAAAACTTATTCATCGCGTATTTCTGCCCAGCAGTTTTTTCAAGAATATTTTTGCCTTGTGCGAATTTCTAACGTTCTTAACACACTGACTTACTGTTGCTGTGACATGCGTCTGTGACCAACTGTAACGCATTGGCAACGCTTTCATCACTGCTTACATCCAGTGGTACAATATGAATACGATCAGAGGATCTGTTCTGAAGGGTTTTAGCACCAGAGCCATCAGGGTTCAAACAACCAGCAAATACTACGAATCCTTGGTCATTGGTCAGCAAGGCAAGATCAAAGCCGAAACCTGGAATAAAAGTAATAAAGTGGTCTATTAGAATTGATGTTATATTATCACAAGAAAATGTTAACAGTCCATGGGCATTATAACCAACAATGATATAAGCCTATAAACCAAATGTTCTGATTCCTCTGATTGGCTGTATTAACTGGCGTACAATCCAATCAAATCTCTCCATGCCGCAATACAATAACGTCAAGGTATAAGTATGAATTTCTAAATAGTTTAATAGTTCGGCATAATGCAGATGTACTTACCAGTGTCACAACCTGTAATAAAGATAGCTTTTCCTTTCACGTCTATCTTAGCTTTGTTTCTTTTAAAATAGTATCTGGTACCATAGAAAGTAGCTATAGATAATGTTATTAGGATCACAATAATTATAATATTACTCCATAGAAAATATACACAGAGTCCAGTTAATATATATCTATAATATTCTACCGGAATTAAAGGTGGGGGATCCATTCTGAGCCTGTAAGAAAACAACATTGCATTTGTTTTGATTGAACATATCTATGGCTTATTACTATCTTACTATCGATAAAGGTCGAAATTATCGACCCGGTTTTTCGAACCGGTTTAACCATTGTCGGTGATGCAGGTCGGGGGGTTTAGATTCAGAACAGTAGAACTCCATTTTATTTGTTATTATCAGTGAACTGAATCTCGGAAACTTACGTTATAATAATTTTAGTGGATTGGTCTATTACTAGAATTATAATTCAATAATTAAGTCATATTAAACACTTGACCTACACTTTCTAAAGTGTTTATTTTATCTTAATTATGTTTCATAGCCTATATAATATAGAAATAATTGTACGACCAATTGGCACGTCCTTGGGTCGCTGTAATCTATTAAACAGATATAGTTCATACAATAAAAATATACACATAATATTATGTTACTGGTGCAGTTTGTTTCATGGAAATGAACCAGCTAGAGTATTGCTATCCATACCTTAAATTTGAACAATGCAATGACTGGGTTATATTGTATGTAAAAAATAATGATTCATTATCCACTATACGTAAACTATGTGATAGGATGCATTTTTAATGAAGCTTGTTTATTTTATCTAATTGTTCTTTTCTTTTAATGCATCACTACTTTTTTAATAAACACATAATTAATTTACACTAGCCTTATACTATTAACTAATTATTGCCCTCTCTTAAGTCTCTTTAACTTAACTGATCTCTCTGGACCTTGTCACCTTCTGTCATTGGCCAGCTTAGTGAGTTTTCAGTGAGTTTCATCACCTATGGCTATCCATTCAGAAACTTTACTTTTAATCTTAATCTTTAAAGAAGAAGGCAGCCTTATTTCTTCCTTTATGAACTAAGTAGCAATTTTTCTTCACTTTTTCTACACCAGTTATTTTCTTCAAGTAACTTTGACAGGTTTAGATAATATAGATAGATAGTTGATAGATATTGTATAACTTCATATAAAACCCCGCCTTTTGGGGTTTTTATTTTATTAAAGTTATGAAATTAGAAACATAGTTTTGAAATAACAACTGAGCTCGTTTTCCCCTTACCCTACACCTGAACTAGCCCGGCTACAACAATGTAGGTCAATATCCCGAGACATACAGTTCTAACATTCTCCATTTAACGCTATATACAAATATGTAGTAGCAACATTAACGTTTCAGAAGAGTAAATTATGAAGCATAGAGACATAAACATAGGACTTTTGTTGCAAAAGGAAACAGAATTGTTATATAGTACTTACATGTACTAAGGTGTGCAATTAGGTTGAGAAGAACTCCCATTATGTGAATGTTACCCACGTGATATCAGATAACTATTCACGTCTTGGTCCGACATAAGGCTGTTCTATGATATTCGTGTACCGGTAACAACTTTATGCGCCTATTCTGCTGAGCAAATTACACACTTAAACTCAACAGGAATGCTTAACAGAATCATTTCCTTTTCACAAGAATGTCTAGCACTCAACAAATATTAGAATTGATCTATAATACATCCACCCAATTAAATGAAATCTTAACAAATTTACAAATATGGCCTTATGAGACAATTACATATTTAGGCTACCCGGTACATGTAATTATTTTATTTCATTTTTTTGAAGAGCAAAAGATATTTTTGCCCCCCATCAAAAATTTTGGGGTGTTCCCGCGCCTATGTTGGCAAGTTGTGCTACTGTAAAGTATGACAAAAGGAATTATTTGGTAATCTACTTGGATGTTAAGACCATTTGGCTCTTAAGTATTCAATTTGTTATCCAAAAATTTTCTCGTATCTAGATTTTCAAATATCGGACTTTAATGCAGGCATGGCACGGTGTAGGTAGGTTAAGGCTATTATAAATTAACAGGTAGGTCTTTTTAGTAGCATAGTTATTTATATAATATTTGTATTAGGTTCATAATTTGCATAAAGGCTGTTTTAGAGGGAACGATCTTTTTTTTTTTCATTCTTTTCTATTCTTTTTTATTGCCGAAACGGCGTTTTTCGTTACAAAATAAACGCGCTTAGCGACTTTTGATTTCCACTCCAATCAAAGATCAATGATGATATCACTGTTACGATGTTCTTGCCCATAAGCTATAAGCTCACTGGATCCAATAACATATTCTCAGAATTGTTTTGACAGATAATATAATTATAGGGCCTATACTTATCCGAAATAGGAGAATCGATTCTTGCTATATTTGCGGTCGTCGTAAAGATTTCGCTGGAAATTTTGGTACTCCTTATCATTGCAAGGTCCCCTGCGAAAAAATCTCATCACTCAAAAAAGAATACAACTCAACGATCGAGAATCACCCAGGTTTTCAAACAGTTATTCCCCTTTGTCAAAATGGCCGTTAAGAAGTTGAAATTGTTATGATTTACCTAGTATTTAATCTTGTTTTCATATTTTAGCACATATTGCAAACTTTCTGAAGAAAAAATGGAAATCAAGGCTATCATTGTAGGCACATGTAGCACGAAATGTCCTCAAAGCGAAGTAGATATGTAAGTAAACATTGCAACATTGACATCTGACACCTGAAATTTCCAATTTTTTTTATTTAGCAAGCCGAAACTATATGTAGCCTAGATCTTATTAGGCCTAATTTATGTTAAAATTATCTTTCAATCCATATTAAAGATTAATGATTTTTCTTACCGTTGAGCATATGATGTTTAAAGATGTTATAAAAACTGCAATCTTTTTTTTAACCATAAATGAAAATGAGAAATAACCATATAAGGCCAAAGAATTGTATATTGGCTGTTAATGGTACCGGTATTGTGTTTTTATCGTTTTAATATCTAAAAATTTATTTCCAGGAACTCAGAAGCTTGTGTTTATTTCTTTATTTCAGGAGACAGAGAGAAGGTTTATTACATCCATTTGAAATGCAAGAACAAGATCGTAGACAAAAACGGTATGTTTAGGCCTACCTTAAATTACAATAAACTAATTTTATGCATGCTTGTCTGTAGGATAAATGTGTTTTAATTAAAAGAAGAAATTAAATTCAAATATTTACACAAAGAAATTAGAAAATATTTCATTTTTTAATAAGAAAATAGTGAATTTTTTCTTCCTGTTTGTCATTCTGAAATCCAAAATTATCATCTGTTTTTTAGACCAAGATGTGTTTTGACTAAAATGGTTAAAGAGTACAAAAGACCTGCTGCAGGTCAAGAAGAAGCAAATCCTGCAACACTGAGACCAGCACCAGTTTTACATGAAACTATTTACTATCTTTATACATGGTACGTGACATTCTTTTCAAAACCACAAGGAGATTTAGTGATTTAATGTTGATGTTTTAGCAGGGGTTGTCAAGCGAAGATATTTTTGCTCATCTTAGTCCTTTCAGAACATAAACAAGCCACTGTGTTTGGTGGTTTTTACATATCAATACATGTAAGGTTAGTTTTTATAGTTTAAGCATTGCCCATAGTTTGCTAGAATTTGGTGTAAGCTTATAGTTTTTGTTAATTTTTTATTATTTAGACATTGTACATGGAGTGTTGTATATTTATTTTGTGGTCATGTACTTGATCGCCAGAACATAGATCTGTCCATTAGATGCACATGTACTTGTGTATTTTTAGTATTTTTAGACCAATGGTATATTCAGATATTATGTATTTTTGATTTTTTTTTTTTTTTTCCAATGTATTGCCCCATGGGCTGAATGTGAGACAGGACCATGTCCTTGTGTATTGAGCCTGATTCTGACCCATGTAAAATAAAGAGTTTATTTATTTGTATACAGATAGCTATAATGTTATAATTTCAGTATTGTTGGACAATCTAATATAGCGTGGAGTAATATCTATGATTATGTATTTGATCGATTGAGAGCAGTAAGACAAGATATGGTCATACAAGATATACAGGGTTTAAATGCTATTAGTTTATTTGAAAAGATTGTTAGATTTTACATCTTTATGGTTTATAGGTAGGTTACTGTTAGAATTGAAATATAAGCAATCTAGCTTTAATGGCCTGTGACTTTCCTACAATACAGAATGCATTGTGTTACAAATTCTGTACAGTGGTCCTCACTTATAACGAACATGCCCATACCGAAAAACCGGTAATAACGAACACATTTAAAAGTCCCCTTTTTCACTGCACTAATTTCATTGAAAAATAAATAGATAAAACTAAATGCTAGTAGTGAATTTTCGGTAATAACGAACAGAAATTGACACCCTGTGTACCAAAATTAATGGTTATTAGTTATTACTAACAGATTAGTCATAATTAACCGATAATCTCAATCGGCTCCAATCGCGGCAATAAATTGTCACAATGGCTACGTACAAAGCACAAAAAATACCGAATCCAATGATGAAAATGACGACATGCCTTTAGGTGAAGTGAAGAGAATCTGGTACAAGGTGAATAAATCTATCAATGCACCAGATACCGTGAGCCTGAAAGAATTTTCTAAAGTCGACAAAGATATTATTACAGCGGACAGGCCGAGCGAAAATGAAGATGAGTGTAATGTCAGTCAAAAATGACACCACCCCCAGAATCTGATGACGAAGAAGAAATCGTAGACAATGAAGTTGCCATCATTTGCAGTCGCTTTTCGAGCTTTAAACATTCTACAAAAATGCATGATTGTAATTCATGTGAATTTGCAATAAATTATGTGCTTAAGTTTAGTATTGTTTAAAACTGCGATTGTTCCTTTTCTTTGGGATGGTATGGGCAATTTTGACTTTATCCAAGATGGCGGACATAGAAAATGATGTAGGCTTACAAATTTCGGCTATAACGAACTAGTTCGTTCGGTATAGCTAGGTTTCACTTTAATTCTATTCATTTGGTTAACCAGCAAATTTTAATTACATTAATATTGTAAAACTTTTAATAAAATTGGCATATTTAAGACTGCAAGTTAGGATTATAAAGCGGCAATGTATTGGTAAACTGGCATCTTTTCACACCGCATTGGCATTACCAATAACCATCAAAAAATTTACATTTTTGTTTATTCATGTTTCAGAATGGGAACTAAGATAACCCCATCATTTGACCCAACAATAAATAATCAACACACACAAGAATGTTTAAAGAGACTGCTCGCCTTATATACTAAAGTAGAGGGTCCACATGAAAATCAGATAGAATTTGAGTGCATGTATTTAATGTTTAATTTAGGAGATGCTGCTGCTTTAACTCATTACTTGGAACTTCCACATAAATTAAGGTGAGTTCAACTTGTATTTGAGCCAAATGGACTGTAAAATAGTGCAGTATTTCATTGGGATAGGCATTATCATATTGGACAAATAAAGAAAAATTAAATTGTCTAATCCTCTTGCTCTTTCCCAGTTATCTGTACTCATTATACCTGAATTGACTTAAATGGATAATAGGTCTTAGAATGAACATAAACTTTAAAAATTTTAAACTTGGCCAATAAGAGCTCATTTCTTGAGTACTCATACCTGCTGTCATAAATAACATAAAAATAAAAATAATTATCCTAAAAACTAAGTAATTATCCATAAAGATGCATTTGATTATTGAAAAACGCTTAATAAATTGATTAAGCGTTTTTCAAATATGACTTAGTTTTGTGAGTTTTCCAGATTTTAATGGATTTTGTTACTTTATGACATCAGGTAAGTTCACTGATGAATATATACTCATATTGGCCATTCTTGAGAATTAATATTTTATGTTCAATCTAAGACCTATTATCCCTTTAAATTATGAGTGAAGATGACTAATGAATGGGAATCATCAGACTGGCACATGACAATCAAAATTTTATAGTTTTATACTTAAAATATTTAAGGCAAATTTAGGAAAATAAATTCAGAAAATAATCTTGCAAAATTCATCGATGTTTTCTTTTCCAGATATAATGATGTATTAAAGAAAGCGTATCATGCTAGTATTAACTATTTATTAAGAAATTATGTCAAGTCTTTAAGACAAATTACAAAGTTACCTTGTATTTTAAGTTTATGTGCAGCACAGAGACATCTTGCTAAAATACAACAGTAAGTATTACATAAACTATATTTAACTAAGTTTGGTTGAAATTGGGGGAAGTTTGTAAATATTAAAGAATGGATTGACATAGCTGATGAATTTGACAACTTTGGAAATTTAGATGAATTTTTTTTATATGTTAAAATATTATTTAAGATATGTGTTCTTTCTTAAAATCTAAGTGACCTTTTGTCAAATACATGTGTGTGTTTTGTGGTTGTGATTTGACAGAATCTAATCTGTAAGGTGTTTTGGAAACACTCTTAATATAGATGTGTTAAGACAGAAAACCACATGTCTTATTTCAAAGAAATTGAAGCACCTTCTAAGCAGACAGACCAGATCCAGACCAAATAAATGTTAGATTAAAATTTTGCCGTAGCTCCTGGTTGTATTATGTCCTGCATTCCTCTTGTTATGATCAATATAATGATAATATATGTATAGAATTGTTTGTGTTGTATTAGTGTAGAATATCTATAATTTACAGAAATGGATTATATCTGATGAGTGTAGGATATACCAGTAAAAACAGTAAATATCCAACTTGTAAACTAGAAGATTTATTATTGTTTAATAATCAAGAAGACGTAGAAGATGTCTGTATTCAGTGTGGTTTAACAGTTAAAGATGGCGTAGTTTCATTCCAGAAATCTCACTTTAAACAAGATGATAAGGTACAGGATCCTAACTTCTTGTGATAAATTGTTTTTAAAAGACAAAGTTTTTCTTTCACTGTTCTGATCTGTTTGTAATCTAATGTTTTAAAAATCAACTCATTAAAGATGAGAACCCTTTAATATTAAACTCAAATCAAAATCGAATGCTGCATAACAATGCATGTATATATTTATCATTTCAGATATCTTGGAAACCATGGCAACTACTTGAAAATTTATTAAACAGAACAAATATACCCACATTACTTCTGGGAAGTCAGTCATCATCATCATCATATGACTTCACTGATATTTCAGGGTTAAAATTAAACAATAGCTAGATGGTTCTCTAATCACCCTTCAATCTAGTGCTATCTAACAACATTTCATATCATACACTTGCAAACTATTTTCATTTAACAATTAAATTCAGCATGAGAATTTATTTTTTGTTCATGTTTAAAATAGAATTTTATATTTCATATTGTTTTTAAATTGATTGTAATGCTATAAAATTTGATAATTCTCAATTTTAACTACCTTTAACTCTTTTCAGAATGGAATGTGAAGACGGGTAGCTAACCTTCTTGTGATGTAACAGCTAATAAACTAAATCTTAATATATTATTTTAAAGAAAACATGTCTCATATCTTTCCTTATTTATGTTCATTAATTTTATGCTTCATTATTTTGCAATATTTATTTCTGTTTCAAAATTTTGTTGTTGAAACTTTCTAAATACAATGTGATACTTGCATATAAATGATATTTTTTTGTAAATAAATTCTTTTAGATAACAATTCTAAATTATATCACTTTTGTTTGCCTGAACCTTTATTTAATTGTCTGGATTTAAAAGGACAGAGAAACTCTCTTACCCATTCTGATGACAGATCCTGGCAGAACTTGAACCTGTAAGAGCTCATTTGGAAACAATTAAATACAAAATCATTAACTGAAAATTTCTATATCAAATCAAATCAAAATGAACGGGATAATAAAACTTAAAATCACTTAGATTGACCAATCAGATGACTGAAACACTATAATCATTAATATACAAGAGTATTAAGGCCCTGGTTAAGGAGTATTAGAAATCATGGATTTGAAGGATTATTTAGGTAGAATAAAAAATTCCCACAATAAAGTGTTTACTTTATTATATAACAAAATATTAAGATATATAATTAGTAAAGAAGATATGACATACAAGTCACTTAATATTTCTTGTGTAGGTATAGAAATATACTTTTATTACAAATTCTCATACAATAATGGTTTAATAAAACTTAAAGGGGTTGTGAATAGGTTTTCTAAATAACGCATTTGGGACAATGATAGCATCAATTTACACCAGTAGAATGTTAAATCTGTGGTGAAACAGATTAAGTGCTTGATGATGTCACTACTTGCTATACAAGCGTATATGGCATTTAGTGAGATCAACAAACAGTTAGTTTTTGTGGAATTACAGGAATCGCAGACTTCTGATTGAAAATATAAATGGTTCAAATTGATGCTATCAGTGTCCCTGTACACACATAAACTTGAGAAATCTTCTTCGAAATCCCCTTAAGTGAACAAGTCTCTAAATGTGTATCAGATATTGTAAATTATAAGATGAGGTAGGGTCATTTGGCAGGCCACTTTATTAACCATGCTTACCCTCATTCTAACATAATGGATTTTCTTACTAAACTTGTTTTCAATCATTCACGAGAATCTTTATCCCTCTATGTTACTGGCTTTTGATTTGACACTGACACAACTTGCCAGTCATCTTTGTTGAAAGTTTTTAAATGTTATTGAATGTGGAGTTTTTCACAGAATCTCTTTTACATCTAAGTTTTAACTTGCATCACTTTAAATGATAGGTTGTTATCACAATTTACTTTGACATACATCACATAGTTATTGTATCACAGAAACCAAAAGAATGTGATCATACAACTTCATATCCTTAATGGATATCAATATTAGCTGTATTAGGAAGTTTTAAAGAAGATAATCCACCAAAGGCCAATAAACCTGCCACTAATAACATAGGTATAGCACAGTGAACATCTAATAACTCTCCAAATATAACATTACCCAGTATAGCACCTACTCTGGCAAAGGCTTGCTGAACACCTATAGCTGTAGATCTACAATAGAAGAAAGCGATTGTTCTATGAACCTTGAAATTGAACAAGTGTTTCTGAAGCAATGGAAACTGCCTAAAACTTATCAAAATTCAACTTTGTCACTATGATCCAATCCTTAACTTAAACATTTAAAAAACATGAAACTTTGCCTTTCCAAAGCCCTCCAAATTAATTGTTTTATGAACCTTTAAATGTGTTCTGGAGCTATGAAATGACAAAAATGATCAATACAATCAGTTCCTAATCATCAACAATTTAAAAACAACATGAGATCTTAAAGCTTTACTATTTGAAAAATAATTATTTAAACAAATTGAACCTGTCCATAATATTAAATTATGACACAAGGACTTGGAATAAGCTTTATAAACAGTAACATAACATTTTTTAAATGTAGAAATCACCAAAGGTAAAATTTAGATCATAGCTTACCTGACTTCAGTAGGGAAGAGTTCGGCTGAAAGAACATCCAGTGAATTCCAACCAACAGTAGAGACAAGACCAAATAAACAGGACATGATTAAATTCTCTACTTTAGTTCGTACAAACCATATAAAAAATACACAAATACCAGATAAAACCATACTGGATGCTAGAAGACATAAATTATAAGGTGAGCAAGATAATTATCATCCCTAATGGGAAACCCAATGGGTGGTGCCTGATAGGAGGTTCCGTCTGTTTCAATTCTGAATCTAATGGTTCAGAAATGAATAAGTCACATTCTAAATCTTCCATATATTTCCATCTCAGCAATTTTGAATTTTGCTTACACCTGTTTTTTCGGCACATGTGGAACGCTTTTTGACATCTGCCTGAAACCAATTCCATGAATCTCAAACCTGCAAGATTCAACAATTGAACAACCTATCAGACTTCAACTTACATAATAAACATTTTCTTCCAAGTCGATCCATAAAAAATATAGTAAACAAATTAGCAGGAAGGTTTGATAGAGCTGTCATAAAACCTTCAAAAAATACCCAGTTAGATGGAGGATGGCAAGAATTGTCAGTGGTAGTGTTCAGAGTTGAATTTATTACACCAGGTTCACAGGGCGTTCCACCATATTTATCTATTCTGTTAAATAATTCTGGAAACCACATAAACAACCCATAATATCTATAATATAGATTAAGAAATAGAACTTTTTAAATAAAATTACTAATAGGTTATACCTTAACTGGACAACAGTTATGGATAACAATTACTTTATTAAATTACCTGCGACATTTCAATGATGATACTCTGGTCTTTATCAAGCAATGATATATAATAACAGAACAGGGAGAATATATACTGCTGGTGTTCAATTAACAGGTGATATAAACAGGACAGATAATAAAGTTATCACCTTGGTAATTGAACACCAGCAGTATATATTCTCCCTTTTCTGTTATTTTGTATCATTTCTTGATAAAGAATAAAATTGTGTCTAGTTATTGTATCCACCAATTGCTAAATACCACTCAAGGAAGTTATACCTTATGCTTGCCTTGCTTTGCCTCTGCTTAGACTCCTTATTTAATTAAAGATTTAATTTCAGATACTTAACTAAGAAAGAAGGAAAGGAAGGTTGCCATGGATACTCAAACTTTCTACTTACCCAAAAGATAAAGTGAAGTTAATGATAATTAAAATTATAGTCTTTCTTCTTAAATCTTTGTGAAATAATCTCAAGGTAGTGGATAAGAGCTGCAAAATTTTACCAACAAAGATATTAAAATAGTTCAAATTCTTCTTATATAAAAATATCCTTTTCTTGTCCATCTGAGACTACTCAGACACCAGAAAGTCTGTCTACTGTTGTCAATGCGTGTTAAGTCCCGTTTTTCAAATCATTCCATGATGAATAAATGTCATGTTGAAGGTGAACTAACCTTTGTGATGGAACCTTTTGAGAAACAGTGGTACCATTTTCCTATTGGTTTTGCTGCCACTCTCTCAGAATGATCAAATTTATTTTTATCATCTTCTGATAAAACAAGATTTTTAACCTGAAAGGAAGACAAAAGTTCTATGTCAATAAACACAAAATACGTGTAAATATATAGTAACACAGTTCATATGTAATTTTCATTTTGGAACATTTTGAATGATCCAAGGTAGATGTTGTTTTCAATACGTGGGATCAAAGTTTTTATTTGTGTGTGAATTTAATATACTCACAGTAAATCGATTTCTAGTTTTGTTTTGATGATGGATTCGTTTTAAAACATGGATGGCCTCAGATTCTCTTCCTTTCTGAAAAAATCAACAAAAACCTTTTCAATACATACACTTGTTCTGATTATAAACACATGACAAAAGGCTTATACATGAAATTGTGATTAAAATAAAGAGTTATATGATTTTGTCAATCCCTACATTGCATGCAATAGACAATCAAAAACACAAAACACATCCAAAAAATGAAGACTGACCTATTTTTTCAAATCAAATCCAGAGGGTGATCACAAATGTATTTTAAGTATAAATGTTTGTGGAAGTTACATCAAGAGATTATAGGGATACACAAAAAGATCTCTCTGTGGAAATCAAAATTAGCCGATAGCTTTCATTTTGAACAAAGAGAATTGCTTCGCTCGAAATAAATCGTCCTAAGACAATGGCCTTAAAGCTAAAAATCAAATTTCAATGTACCTGAAGTAAAAATTTTGGACTTTCAGGCATCAGAAAGAAAATGGCTGCCGAGGTAAAACTTGGAATGGTACAGAAAGCTACAAATATTCTCCAACTATTATACAAGAATGTAGGGGAGGAATAACCAAAATTTTCATGTGGTACAATTAGCCATGCCAGACCTGTAATACAAGAACATACGATGGTAAAAAACGACACTGGACTATCTCACAGAAGTTGAGTAAGGTGCAGCATCTGAGTTTTTTTTTTAAAAACTTGCTATTTACTATATAGGTTTCAATGCAATTATAGAAAATCAGTGTTTTAAGTCTTTCTATTTTTTCTAATAATTGAATCTGTAGAAACATTGTTTTCTAACGTGTGCTATTCTGCTATTTTCTCTCTATATAATTCTGAAATGATTGCTATTGTTCCAATTGTTTCTATTTTTTCTATTTTTTCTAATAATAGAAAGGTTTTGTAGAAACCCCTGCTATTTTTCTAATAATTGATACTGTAAAAACATTGTTTTCTAACATGTGCTATTCTGCTATTTTCTCTCTATATAATTCTGAAATGATTGCTATTGTTCCAATTGTTTCTATTTTTTCTATTTTTTCTAATAATAGAAAGGTTATGTAGAAACCCCTGCTATTTTTTTTAATAATTGATACTGTAAAAACATTGTTTTCTAACATGTGCTATTCTGCTATTTTCTCTCTATATAATTCTGAAATGATTGCTATTGTTCCAATTGTTTCTATTTTTTCTATTTTTTCTAATAATAGAAAGGTTATGTAGAAACCCCTGCTATTTTTCTAATAATTGATACTGTAAAAACATTGTTTTCTAACATGTGCTATTCTGCTATTTTCTCTCTATATAATTCTGAAATGATTGCTATTGTTCCAATTGTTTCTATTTTTTCTATTTTTTCTAATAATAGAAAGGTTATGTAGAAACCCCTGCTATTTTTCTAATAATTGAAACTGTAGAAACATTGTTTTCTAACGTGTGCTATTCTGCTATTTTTTCTCCACATAAATCTGAAATGGCTGCTATTGTTGCAATTGTTTCTATTTTTTCTAATAATAGAAAGGTTTTGTAGCAAAACTTGCTATTTTTCTAATAATTGAAACTGTAGAAACATTGTTTTCTAACATGTGCTATTCTGCTATTTTCTCTCCACATAAATCTGAAATGATTGCTATTGTTGCAATTGTTTCTATTTTTTCTAATAATAGAAAGGTTTTGTAGCAACACTTGCTATTTTTCTAATAATTGAAACTGTAGAAACATTGTTTCTAACGTGTGCTATTCTGCTATTTTCTCTCCACATAGATCTAAAATGTCTGCTATTGTTGCAATTGTTGCAATTGTTTCTATTTTTTCTAATTATGTACAACTGTTGCAAACCCATGACCTAACCCTAAAGTAGCCAAAATGGTAACAAATATAGTTGAACTGTTGCAAAACGTCAACCTAACCCTAAGGTGGTCACAAAGGTAACATATATTGTTAGAACTATTGCAAACCCTCAATCTAACCCTAAAGTAACCACAAAGGTAACATATATAGTTAGAATTGTTGCTAAACCTCAACCTAACCCTAAAGTGGTCACAAAGGTAACATATATTGTTAGAACTATTGCAAACCCTCAATCTAACCCTAAAGTAACCACAAAGGTTACATATATAGTTAGAATTGTTGCTAAACCTCAACCTAACCCTAAGGTGGTCACAAAGGTAACATATATTGTTAGAACTGTTACAAACCTTCAACATAACCCTAAAGTAACCGCAAAGGTAACATATATAGATAGAATTGTTGCTAAACCTCAACCTAACCCTAAAGTAGTCACAAAGGTAACATATATTGTTAGAACTGTTGCAAACCCTCAATCTAACCCTGAAGTAACCACAAAGGTAACATATATATTTAGAATTGTTGCTAAACCTCAACCTAACCCTAAAGTAGTCACAAAGGTAACATATATAGTTAGAACTGTTGCAAACCCTCAACATAAACCTAAAGAAGTCACAAATGTAAAATATACAGTTGCAAACCTAAACCAGATCATGATATAAGCCATCTACAAATCACACCAATTGAACAAATTTTTAACCAACCAAATATTCAACCAAAAAAAGTTCGCCTTATTCGAGAAAACTTCTGGATCAATAAACTGCAAACTATCCAGACTTAATATTCAATTCGATTTTCAAAATTTTACCCTTCGTTATTCAGTTTAACAGTACAAGTTCACAAGCTCCTCCACATATCAAACATTTTTACAAGGATCTACAACAAAAATCTCCCACTGACCCACTGTCTTTAATAATGTTTTAGTCATTGCCTACAAAAGAAATAAAAATCTAAATGACATCCTTGTCCATGGTAGATTGCTGATAATTAACACAGTCTTAATCTGATCATGACATTAGTTTCTGTTTGTAAATTTTGATACCAATTCTCATGATACCCATTTTATCATTGTCAAATATATCATTTTCATTATATTTTATTTATTTAAAAAAATATTAGTTTGACTTCTTATTTCAATAATTCCAAACCAGGAGTTCCTCTTTCTTTAAATTTCAGATTACCTACATTTAAAAAGTTAGCACTGATGATGCAGCTTGATGTAACAGATTCATAAAAAATATATCAATTTTTATATAACAGTATGAAACAATATAGCCATTAATCGCTTTTTTTCTTCTTTATTTTCAATAATAGAAACAATAGCAACAATAGCAAGTATTTTACATTGATAGAAGGATAAAATAGCAGAATAGAACTCATTAGAAAACACTGTTTCTATAGTTTCAATAATAGAAACAATAGCAACAATAGCAAGTATTTTACATTGATAGAAGGATAAAATAGCAGAATAGAACTCATTAGAAAACACTGTTTCTATAGTTTCAATAATAGAATCAATAGCAACAATAGCGAGTATTTTACATTGATAGAAGGATAAAATAGCAGAATAGAACTCATTAGAAAACACTGTTTCTATAGTTTCAATAATAGAATCAATAGCAACAAAAGCGAGTATTTTACATTGATAGAAGGATAAAATAGCAGAATAGAACTCATTAGAAAACACTGTTTCTATAGTTTCAATAATAGAAACAATAGCAACAATAGCAAGTATTTCGAAAGAGGAAAAAATAGAATTTTAGAACATATTAAACATAATTTTTTCTACAGTTGCTATAATAGAAGAAATAGATATAAATTGCATTAGTTCTGCCTGTGGATTCAGATTATATTTAAAGAGAAACTAACAATCTCAACACGGTCTACTTCCTTCTTTTACATTCCCTGTTGATGGATGAACATCACAGAAATTGTTGCAAGACAAAATAAACTTGTTTTCTATTCCAACTTTATAAGAACAAAAAATAGAAATTGATGTCTATATAAAATTAGAGAGCTCATCTTTTACCTTATTGTAGGCAAATAGAACCATAAACTTTCATTCTAAAAAGTGTTGTGAGAAGCTAATATTCAGTAAATAAATCATTTACTTAGATAATTGTAATCCTTTCAGAACATTGTAAGCTACCCCAAGGTTTTAAAGTCAAGTCTTACCTGCTGCCAATATATTTCCTCCCATCCAAAAAGTTGCTAATAAACTAATCATACCACCACGCTTATTTTTAGGTTGAAATTCAACAAAATATGTAAATATTACAGGTATACTACCACCAACACTAGAGTAAAAATATAACATCTCAATCATCCATTGATATCTTGAATAGAAACAGTCCAAGGATGTTGAGCCAGTGATGACATTTAATACCATTGATTGAAAAAACAGTGGTCAAAATCCACATTGAGATCTGAATATCTGGTGCTATAAGATACCCATTTAAGCTTTGATCGGGACTATTTTGAATCAAAATCAAGCTTTTGATCCACTCATATATTAACAGAAAGATATTTTACCCTATTCCACTGATTAACCTTAGCAATAGAAATAACCAATATACTTGAGAGGTACTGGATAATAGGGCTCCCAAACCATTAAGACTCAATGACCACATCAAAACTGACCGTCTACCAACAGTGTCAGATAATGACCCCCAAAAATATCCCCCAATCATCATACCTAAAATACATCAAATATCATATTATTCTTAAAACACTTAAACAGTAGGCCTACTAGTAAAGAATCTCCAGAAAGTTTAAAAAGAGCACATCTAATGCATTTTATTTGTTTTGTTGCAATCGATGCTAATATTAAAAAACTGTCAGGAATTAGAACACCAGCAACAGTCAGAAACAGAGATTTTTCACTTTTTTATTGAATTCAGTGACTGATGCCATCAGTTTGCTGGCCTCCTGAAAATCTAAATGCCCCTATATTCTGTGATCACAAAGTGAACCTACCCCTTCTTTTATGTTGACTATGATGAAAGTCTCAAATAGTTTGTAGCTATATATCTATTTTCAAGTTGAATATTCCTGTATGATGATAAAGATAAAGTTTAAAATGGCTTACCAACAAAAACAATAGCATTGAGCCATCCTTTATCAGAAGAAGATAAATTCAAGTCATTTGAACATGAAGCCGATGGGATTAAAAACGAAACAGACAAAACCTCTACAGCATCACTGGACACTGCCCATCCACACAATAACACCAAAAATACGTGGAATTTTCCATACCCTACAATACAAAGGGGTACACTTAATTCATATATTGGTCACTAAGGCCTATGTTGTAGAATTTTAGTTTAAAGATGTTGCATTAAATAAATATAATTTAGTACTCCTTTAATAGTCCCAAAAGTGAGTGACATAAGTGTTAGATGTTATAAGTCACAAGCTATAAGACATCACAGACTTTCACTTGATAAATGTGTAAAGTTATTGCATCTGCTGCTGGTCAGAGTTTCACTTGATAAATGTGTAAAGTTATTGCATCTGCTGCTGGTCAGAGTTTCACTTGATAAATGTGTAATTTTTATGTAAAACACATGCTGTTAATGGTCAAAGGGTTAAATCATTACTGAGTGTACTTACTTTCATGACTGAAAATGTATTGGAGTAAACAAAACACACATCAGATTGGTTTGATGCATATTACAAGCACCAAGCAGGAGAGAGTGCCAAAATATTTTTACCTGTTTGAGATATTCCCTCCTCATATGTATAGACCCCTTCAACGTGTCTTGGTCTAGATGGTGCCTGTTGGTGGTCTAAACAAATAAAAAATACATTCTAAAACATTTGTCCCAATATGAAGCAAAATTCTAGATTTTTGCCTCTAGATATCACTTATTCCAGATCTTATAACATTTATGGATAGGATATGTTACTAATTCAATGTCATGTTATATCAAATGAACCAAAAGACGTGATTGCCAATACTAAAGGTTTGCAAACCATCAACCATTTTCAATCAACAGTTCAGGAAGTCGATAGAAGACTTAAAGGACCAAAAGCCACATAGTAAATATTGAACAGAGAACCTGGAATTTTCACTTCTGCTACATAATCTTACATATCACAATATAACATAATTACCTTGGTCAGATAAAATAAAACGTGTTTCATTATATTCCATTCTGAGCTATACTGGTACTATAAAACCCTGAATCTAATGTATTTATTTCAGAAAGTCTGGCCAGCATTAATACTTTAATGATTATATGATTATAACTTTTAATTACCGGTCGTACTGTACTTATTGTGAAATAGATCGAAAATAGTATTTGTATATATCGTTATGTATCATTAATGTTCACTCAAACAAACGCTGAATGCGATATAATAGTGAACTCTGGACAAACTCTGGGTTAGTCTTTAATATGTTTCTTGATCGATTATTTTAATTAAAGACTTGTAAAACAAACTGTTATTTTTCTAAATCATTAGAATTTCTCTTGTTGATATAAGTATTAGAGATGAATTATAGAATATATATATCAATAGATTAAAATAAAAGAAACCTAACTTTCAAGGCAGATAGTATTAAATGTCATATCTATTTCTCAAAGAAATCACAGTGTTATAAGCATTTGCTTGGTTAGTTTTTAATGTGCATATTTATTAATTTATGAACCAGTATTTTTTTTTTTTTTTTGCAATAGAGCTAAATTGTATTTACACTAAAGTTTTCTAAAAATCAGTTACATACATATATGATATTTATTGCACTGTATCCAAGAGTAAACTGACTTAAGAAGAACATGGCCTTTAAATTGTCTAATGAATGAAAACTTTAATAAACTACTCATATCATTGACCCCTGTCAAACAAGCAAGGTAGAAAAATCCCAATCTATCATATTCTCTTAGCGAAAAAATTCACTGATAACCAACATACATTTCTTGATATGTTTTCATTGGAGGCAGTGCTTGGCAAATGCAATTTTGCACACCAATGGTGAAACTGCCACTCCCATCATCTAATGTTACAAAAGGATTTACAGTTTTTTTACTTTTACATTGGTTTGTAACCTTTTGAGCCTAAACATGTTTTGGCATCAACATAATGCATAACTGGAATAATATTGTCAGATAGGTCTGTTTAAAAAGTGCTTGAAATTGTATTTTATTTGAAACAGAAATAGGAAAATAAGATGGACATGACAGTCCTGTCACTATGAGAGTGACACAATTTCCTGTAAAATGACCCAAAATGTCAAAAGCAAACATGTGGTGTTGTATGTATCAAATAACAGTCATATATTTGGCCTGAATAGATTTCTAGCCACTGGCATATCAAGCCAACTACATAGTACAAAGATGTGAACTGGGCTTAAGATATTTAAACCCAGATGTTACATTAACTTATCTCAGATATCATCTAATAATATATAATGTTAATATCAATATTTGGATTATTTCTATTCAAATCAATAGTAGGTTACACTACAGTGGAAAAAATCAATATAATTATCCAGAACCATTATCAAACAAAAGTTCAAAGAGTCATTTCAAAACAATAGCTACAGTCACTACAGATAAAAATATTGACTTCATATGGGAAATTTAAACTCACAGAAAATGGATAAAACTAGAGTTATGAAGACAATTTCATCACAGCTAATAAAACAAATTATGAAACCTTATCATTTGAATAAGTTACAATGTGTTTTTTTTTTTTTTTTTTTTTTAAGTGTATAAGTCAAACACTGCTTTTCAAAGATATCTTAATTGATTATTTTGATTCCATTTTTGTAAATACCAATACAGTAATTACCTTGATTGTATGTAGGGCTGCTGAATTCATCATAAGAATTGTCATCACCAAGTGCTAGACCATCGTCGTCATCATCATCAAGAAGTCGTTTTCTTTCACTTTCGTCGTTAATGCTAGTCATTATTAAATAATTCGGTCCAAATTGACTAATATATCGATAAGCAAATATGCTTGAGTTTTTAGGCTACATTATTATCAAGACTCAAGTTTATATATACCAAATCTTACAAACTGAAGAGGAAACTATCTTGACTTCTTCGTTGTTTATGTTTTCGTTATAAGGTCATGGGTTAAGATTATCATTGATGTAAGCGACAAATTTGATAATGACGTAAGCGACCGAGCACCTGCTGTCAAATTGCCTCCATACTATGACATAATCGCCCACCTTTGACTCTAAACGGACAGATCAAGCCTATAGAGGATAAAAATGTTTCTAGGACGTTTATTATTGTATGATCAATTACATGTATAAAAGTTTCTATTATCTCGCTTTATTTTCATATAATGGGTAATATAAATTTTATAGTCCTTTGTCTTGGAAATAATATATTTGTTTCAGACAAAAAAGTTAACTTCAAAGGTGATCTCGAAGCGCTTATCATAGACAGAAAACAGTATGAACAGTATCAAATGACTATGTTATCGTTTTATATAAAAACTTCAAGCCTACCTTTTAACTCCATATCAAACAAATTTAACAGACCCTACTGATATAATCCTTATCATATTAAGAATTTATTCTCTCAAATAGCTTTTAACATTTCTACATTGTTTGGCTTTCAACATTTCAGGGTTTCTCAGATTCATTTAAACTTGTTATCATATCAGTTCAGTATAAAGACAATATGATTTTATCGTTTTTTATTGGCCCATTGCATGTCTTTATCATACCAGTTCCAAGGTCATTACCAATCATATCTTTTAATCAGTGAAAACTAAAGATTATATAAAATATTGTAAGCTCCTGTTTTGTGCATGTAGTTTGCTAGTGTCACTCTTCAGTGTTTGAAACTTTTCTCCAGGCCAAATTTATATCCAGCCTAATTTAATATGATCTTTACATCCATATCCACAAAATAGAAAAGGCCAGTCAAGGTCAAATGTCATTTCTTATTGTTGATAAAATAAGGGTCCAAAATATATCAAGGCTATTAAGACACTTGTAACCTTCCATTTTAGGCAAAAGCTATGAATTTATGCCAGAATTGAGAGGTTTGGTCACACATACCTAGCCTACGTTTTCGTCGTAATCATATTCGAGTGTGACTAAAAAACTGTGTTTAACTAACTTGATTTTGAAAATATTTGTTCCTAAAATACAGTGAACCTACTGGCCATATGATAGAGGTAAACCTAGAAATGATTATATTTTAGTAGATTTGCAAGACTGGGTTAAAACATTGTTTTCAGGTCTACCTATCCACACTGACGATTACTAATTGTCGGCTGTGGTATGTATGATGGCTACCTTGACATTGAAGTATTACGGATGCACGTGCGACTTTTCATTCTTTCAGACGGGAAATTCGACGTATACGATTTTGTTGGACGCACGGCAGTGTGACCAAATTGATGCAATCCAATAGCGTACGTTACGTATAACATGACCGATATAAAAAGCAATTGATGAACATGAGCCTGTGTGTGACCATGGCCTAAGTAACAATAAGATAACCACATATATAACCTCATTATTCAGGAACCGCACCTACCCTTAGCATAAACTGCCATTATCATGAATCTTCCTGATAAGAAATATTGACTTTAAAGCTTTAATAAATAAGATTATCACAGAACTTAACAGTTCACAAATACACAATACTATCTTTTTATAATGAAAACTTGTTATAAACTTAAAAATTATAATATTAAAATATTATAATAAAAGGTTTTATATCTTGGTTAAGATAAACAAAAAAAAGAAATTAAAATTAAAATCTGAAAAAAACTCCAGGGCCTTATTAAGGTTCTTTATGACATATACATATCAGTAATAAATGCACAAAAGATGTTTATATTGTCCTAGAAATACCATTACTAAAATAAACCATCTTAATAAAACTGCAATTCTCATTTTAAGAAGTCTACACAGATATAAAATAGAGGTATTCAAGCTTGTTATATTGAGAAATATTAAAACCCTTTTCAAGGTTCAAAAACAAATGGGAATCAAGTATAAAGAACTAGGTTTGGAAAAATTTGAATTCTTTCCTTCTTATCATTAGTTTCTATTCTCTATGAATAGGTTTCACTATTGTTATAGGACTATATGTACAACATAAAGAAATTTAACTGGAATATTTAAGATAACTATATCTAGTACCTTTTTGAACATTTGGCAACAATGAAACTATGAACAAGGCCTCAGCATTAGAACCATGGGAAAGTTCATTGAGATCTGACAGTAAGAGTGTGTTATTTTATAGACAAAATACTAGATATAAATAAACTCACTTAAAACAGTGACAGTAAAAACAAATACATGGCTTAACCCCATTGATTAAATGTGTTACAATCTGAAGAACAGATGCTAGTGAAACTTGTGCATTTTTAAGCAACATGTTTTCCTGTTTCATACACTAAACCATTTAATAGCTCAAATAAAAGGGAAGTCACTGGTTAAATATAAAGATCAAACTTTAAAATGTTTAGACACAAAGCATAATAAGCCTAATAAAGAGACTCCTTTTACACATTGTTCCTTGTTATTTTGTTATTATCAGGTTAATTTCAGTTTGTTATTCAATTATAAACACTAAAATAACAAACTCTTTAATAAAGCATTCATTAACTTGGTATTCCTCTTACGCTTTTCAACCAATTAGCTAAAAACCTAAAATCTGTATTTTCTTTTAATCTAGTATCTCTGTCTACTAAAGCCTTGTTTAAATTATCAAATCTTCTTTGAGCTTCTATAATCAGGTTTTCTCTAGAAATTTTACCCTGAAATTAAAAGGTCTTAAACTAAGAGATAGAAGAAACAGAATAATAAGGAATAAACTTGTTAAGGTCACCAAAATTTCGTATTAAGCAAAACCCTAGTAAAAATAAAAAAAAGAGTTGAAATTACCTCTAATGGTTCTTTTCTAATCTTCAATATGAACTCTTTGATTTGACCTTGACATTTAATTGGAGGTGATTGACCTTGTATTAAGTATTCTACACTGTCTATTTTATGAAATATCTGAAAATAATTATCTTAATTAATTAATTTAATTCTCTGGATCTGAATACATTCCAAGATAAACTTAAAGATTTTATTGAAAATTTCCATTCCACTTCTTATAAGCACCCTTAAACAAACAGTACATTTATAACCTAATAAAAGTGCCCATTTCCTGATAAAAGTGCCCATTTCCTGATAAAAGTGCCCATTGGTTTTTGTGGTCATGTACTTGATCGCAGAAAGATGAATCTGTCCATTTTATACACATGTACTTGTGTATCTTAAAACTAATTGTACGTTGAAATGATATATGGTTTTTGCTGTCATGTACTTGATCGCCGACAGATAAATCTGTCCATTATTTACACATGTAATTGTGTATTTTAAAATAAATTGTACGTTGAAATAATACGTGATTTTTTGCGGTCGTGTGCATGGCCGCGGGAACTATATATTACATCCATTTTATAAACAAATTGTAGGTTGAAAATCTGTCTATTTCATGCACATGTACTTGTGTATTGTTAAACAAATTGTACATGGAGTATTGTATATTTATTTTGTGGTCATGTACTTGATCGCCGGAACATAGATCTGTCCATTTGATACACATGTACTTGTTTATTTTTAGTATTTCAAACGAATTGTATATAGAGATATTATGTATTTTTTTTTTTTTTTTTTTTTACTTCTTTTTTTTTTTCCAATGTATTGCCCCATGGGCTGAATGTGAGACAGGACCATGTCCTTGCGTATTGGGCCTAATTCTGACCCATGTAAAATAAAGAGTTTATTATTATTATTATCTGATAAAAGTGTTCAGTTCCTAATAAAAGTGTCCTTTACCAGATTAGAGTTCCCATAAAATGATATAAGTGCCCATTATCTGATAAAAGTACCCATTATCTGATAAAAGTGTTAATTTCCTTATAAAATTGCCCATTACCAGATAAAAGTTCCCATTAAATGATAAAAGTGCCCATTATCTGATAAGTGTTCATTTCCTAATAAAAGTGCCCATTACCAGATAAAAGTTCCTGTTAAATGATAAAAGTGTTCATTTCCTAATAAAAGTGCCCATTACCAGATTAAAGTTCCTGTTAAATGATAAAAGTGCCCATTATCTGATAAAAGTGTTCAGTTCCTAATAAAAGTGTTCATTACCAGATTAAAGTTCCCATAAAATGATAAAAGTGCCCATTATCTGATAACAGTACCCATTATCTGATAAAAGTACCCATTATCTGATAAAAGTGTTCATTTCCTAATAAAAGTGCCCATTACCAGATAAAAGTTCTCATTAAATAATAAAAGTGCCCATTATCTGATAAAAGTGTTCATTTCCTAATAAAAGTGCCCATTACCAGATAAAAGTTCACGTTAAATGATAAAAGTGTTCATTTCCTAATAAAAGTGCCCATTACCAGATAAAAGTTCCCATAAAATGATAAAAGTGCCCATTATATGATAAAAGTGCCAATTATCTGATAAAAGTACCCATTATCTGATAAAAGTGTTCATTTCCTAATAAAAGTGTCCATTACCAGTTAAAAGTACACATTAAATGATAAAAGTGCCCATTATCTGATAAGTGTTCATTTCCTAATAAAAGTTCCCATTACCAGATAAAAGTTCCTGTTAAATGATAAAAGTGCCCATTACCAGATTAAAGTTCCCATAAAATGATGAAAGTGCCCATTATCCGATAAAAGTGCCCATTGCATGATAAAAGTGCCTATTACCTGATAAAAGAGCTTTCTATCTCTGCCACTATTAATATATTTCTTACTCTCTATCATGTTAAAATTATTCCGTATTAATCCGATATATTGATGTATACCACGTTCAGTAATAAATTTATCTTTATGACTGCATAATGCCTACAATATATATTAAATTTACATGTAATATGTGACCCTACACCTTACAACAGCGCACATATACAATCCATTGTATAATTTATAAAATAACAAGAATCTGGTGATTAAGGTTGTGTCATCAACTATCTACAAAAAACAATATATGGTGAGTGAGAGGTTACTCAATCAAAATTCTTGCATGAGTTTTGAACAGAATTGTACCATACCAAACCATAGCCTCTGACTAATGAGCCACAGGGATATTGTATTTGTTAACCAAATGTTACGATAAATTTGGCTATGGTCATGGTGAAAATTACATAAACTAGTGTCAAAAAATGAATGTGGTTCAACTTGATTGAGGTTAAGGATGGGATCAGATTTGTCTGCATTATCCAAACTTACCTCCCAAGCAGGACTAGCATATTCATGTCCATCAGCAAATATTAACTGAAAAGAAATTGTATTCAAACTCAGACAACATCAATAAGTATTACATTTTAGGAGAGTCATGAAACTAATTTGGTGAAATTAAATATACAAGATAATATGAAGATAATAAAGTCAATAAGTCAATGCAAGCGAACAATATTGTTTATGAACTATGAAAACTTATAATATATATTTAAGTACCTCTAATATAACTACACTTCCTTTTAAAACCATTTCACAAAATAACCTGGCCTCATATGCCCCATATTCAAATTTCTTTGATGGTCCTCGATTTTCAAAACATTCTGGAATCTTCTTGCAGGCTCCTAAAACTTTCTGTTTAAAAATAAATTGAAAACTTGATATCTGCCAGTGAAAGCAATAACAATGACAATTCACTATCTTGTTGAATAGTAGAGGAACCTGACATGGACGTTTACTTCTTAAAAGTGATACAGATACCTGATATGGAGCTATGTCTTCAGTCTTAGCTTAATATATTAACCTTTTAAGATTCTTACCTCAGACATTTCTCTATAAACAACTACATAATCTATATCACTATCAGGGGTAGATAATCCATACATATGACTTCCTGCTCGAGCTATTAATAATATTTGTTCTGGTTGTAGTTTTATGACTGGTCCACCAATCGTTTCCATTAATTTCAGTAACTTACTTCCATTGTCTTCAATATCTTAAACAAAAAAAATAATTGACCATTATGATTAATTTTATTTTAATTATAACTTTAATTGGTTAATTTTATGCCATCATGATTGGTTAATTTTATGCCATCATGATTGGTTAATCTTATGCCATCATGATTGGTTAATCTTATGCCATCATGATTGGTTAATTTTATGCCATCATGATTGGTTAACCAGTGGCAGCACCAGACTAATGGTAACGAGGTAGCAGACGAGAGGGTGAATTAATGAAGGATAACTGTCAGGGTGGAGATTTATATCAAGAAAAGACTGTGATACCAGAGCAAAATAAATCTGAAAAATTTAGTTTATTCTTACACATAATTTGCGGAAATAAAAACTTGAAAAAAAGTTAGGGTACAGTTGAGACCTAAAGACATTTTTCTGGCAGAGCATTTTGGAGAAGAAAAGATGAATTAGCCCCCTCCCCCTTCTGTATACACCTGAAATTTGGCAGCGAATAACTTCAGATAGTTAGTTACCCGAATTTCAAATTTCAACTGTATATCTCCCTGACAATTGGGCTGTATACCAGAGTGCATACTGTAATTAGTGTCATTAACCATGACTTACATGTGAAAGGTATAAGATCTCTTCCTTGCAGCCTGGTTTTTTTCTTCCAACTGGAAACTATAGTTTCAACTTCAGCTATACTGGTATAACATAACTTTTCTTTTAAATCTTCTTGTATATCTTGTTTCCAAGTCATCAATAACTCAAATAAACCTTGTTTTGTACCTTCTGGATTCTGTTTTAAGAAAGATCATAATTATTCACGGAGTACTGTTTCAATGAATGTTAAGAGGGTGAGGGAGGGGGAGAGAAAAGAATATGGTCAATCTTATATCAAGCTATTTCATATGTATCATACAATTTGGTAATTGGTTGTCATACAATCTGATAAAAAATTATCAAACAACAATTCATAACAAATTGTAATACAAAATGGTATGTATCATAATAATCTGTTGCACAACTTGATACGTATTATGATGAACTGTCATAGTTGATATGTATTATAATAAATTGTAATACAATTTGGTAGGTATCATAATAATTATACAATTTGGTATGTATCATAAGGAGTTGATATACAATTTGGTATGTATCAGAATAAATTACAGTATTGTACAATTTGGTAGGTATCAGAATAAATTATTATACAATTTGGTAGGTATCATAATAAATCATTTTACAATTTGGTAGGTATCACAATAAATAATTATAAAATTTGGTAGGTATCATAATAAATAATTATACAATTTGGTAGGTATCATTATAAATAATTATACATTTGGGTCTGTATTATAATAAATTGTTATACAATTTGGTATGTATCATAATAAAACATAATTCATTTTGGTGGTTATCATGGTACATTGTTCTACAATTTGGTATGTATCATAATAAATAATTATACAATTTGGTATGTATCATAATAAATAATTATACAATTTGGTATGTATCATCCAAATCAACCTGTGATTCTTATTTACCAGAAATCAACTCAAAATTAATTTTTTATTGAACACACTTTCTCTTTAACCCATATTAACAGAACTATATTTTTAACAAATATATTTCAATATATATTGAATTACCTGATATAAACCAACTAATTTAGATAAAGCTGTTTGAGCTACTTTTGGTAAATCTGATTTATTGATAGTTTTAACTGTTGATCGACCTTGAGTATAGTTGTATAGATTGTTCAATAATCTGAAAAAATGAAAACAAACTAGAATAACTCTATGAGTTCGAAAACAGATTCATGTACTTCTTTTCTGTTGAAAGTATTGTTATTTCACTGCTTTTGTAGGCTGTCCAGTGGTTAAAAATAATCTTGCCAGTGAGCTGTCAGAGAGCCAGTAAATACAGCCAACCTATTGCAGTGTGCAATCAGACCAAATTTTTCAAGATAGCAGAGACTATCTTAGTTTCTTATTTACAAAGAATAGTTGTTAATCACTTGCAAAATTGAAATATCTAACCTGAATGATTCACAAAGTTCAAAAAATGTTGCTCCATCTTTTAATTTCATTCCACCATTTTTCTTTTTCTTAGCCACACCCCCTATAGCTTGACCAATACTAGACTCTATAAAACCTTTCAAACCTACCAATGATAATGCAAAAGCAGCCTTTTGATATTCGTCTTTTAGATTTCAACCTCCACATTATTTTTTGAACTTTTATAAATTTATTCATTTAATAAATGAATAAAAATAATTTAGAGTGTTTTATGTAAAGTGATAATAAATTTTTATTCATGCTTCAAAGTCTAATTTTTCAAAATTTATTCATTTAATAAATGAATACAAACTATATAGGTTAGAGTGTAAAGTAATAAAAAAAAAATCCAAATCTTATTTGACTATTAACAACTTCTTCAAAGAAGTTCATATTTCATATTTTTTTTCATTTTTGAACAAATGTATGTGGAAATTAGAAAAATTCACAAAATTTTTAAATTGTAAATTATAATTGAAGCCTAAAAACCTTCAACCTACCCATCATTTGATAAGATCTCAATAATTCCTTTAATTCTATCCATTCTGGACTTTGATAAATACAAGATTCAGTACTATGATATAATGTTTCTATATACCGTGTTCTACCATTGACTATAAATCTACTAAGATGAGATAACTCTACAACACAACACCAACCCTGAAAAATTAAATAAATAGCCAATTCTGTTTCTGTTTAGGCTGAGAAAAAACAATAACATAACTGCAGAGCTACAAAGCATTATTTTCAGACTCATTCTAGTAATCCTTATTGAACACAAAAGGTATTAAGTCTATGATATTAATACATTTAAATCTACCCCATACACTGGTATGCACTTTTACTTTCATATAACCATACTGCCCTAAATACTCCTGCCCCTAACCTACCTTATCAATGATTTCTCCTTGTTTTTGATTATGTAAATTAGCAGGTGTAATAGCCTGGTGGTCATAACAAAGATATATAATTAACAATACATTATGTCTAGCTTTTTCACCGCGTTCTTTTTGACTGGCTTCATACCACGGACAAGTTACTAACAAACTAGCTAATACTTTAATACATTGGTCTGAAATAAGACAAAAAAACAGACCTAAATTTATGAATTCTAGTCCAGTAAATTTTGTATATTATGGTATGGCTTTTTTTACAAATACAATAAAACAGAATAACATATCAGTTTCTATGAGCTGTTCTAGACTGGTTGCAATATAAAACAATATTTTTAATACTATATCATTGTATTAATCTGGATCTATTCTTATGGTTGTTCTTAGGAAGACTACCTCTCTGAACTTCATGACTGCTGTACAAAAATTCTCAGGTGTACACTTATGAAAGAAATAAATTGAAAGTGGCCTGGTAGGTAAATATTAGAGAGCTATATACCTTTTAAAATATCATTTACCTTTCATGAGATCTGTAATGAGTTTTTGAAACTGTTGTTTTGATTTATCATCTAATGAGCTTGGTACATGCATCAATGTCAGTTGTTTCAATTCTTGAATTGGTCCCTCATTAATAGAAGTTGGAACATAGTCATGATGGCTTCCCTCTACCTCTGACTTAATATCTCTCAAACTATCTAGAGCTGTGTGAACCTTAGAAAATACTGAAAAATATTGAAGAATCAGGAGTGATATGGATCATGATGAGTGAGAAAGAAGGGAATCTTCAAGGATAATGAATCGTCTTTGTTTTAAAGTTTCAAGAATCATCCCAATCAAACATGCCTAAAGGGGTTGCAAAGAGGTTTTTAAACTGTGTATAATAATACCTATTATAACCCATGATTATATATTATACTCATATAACCCTTTATAAATCATGATTATATATTAGACTCATATAACACTTTATAAATCATGATTATATATTAGACTCATACAACCCTTTATAGATCATGATTATATATCAGACTCATATAACCTATTATAACCCATGATTATATATTATACCCATATAACCCTTCATAAATCATGATTATATATTAGACTCAAATAACCCTTTATAGATCATGATTGTATTTGAGACTCATATAACCCTTTACAACTCATGATTATATATAAGTCTCATATAACCCTTTATAAATCATGAATACATATTAGACTCATATAACCATTTATAAATCATGATTATATATAAGACTCATATAACCCTTTAAAACTCATGATTATATATTAGACTCATATAACCCTTTACAAATCATGATTATATATTTGACTCAAATAACCATTTATAACTCATGATTGTATATTAGACTCATATAACCCTTTATAACTCATGATTATATATTAGACTCATATAACCCTTTTCAAATCATGATTATATATTAGACTCATATAACCATTTATAAATCATGATTATATATATAACATCACCAATGCTTACTGTGTGTATGTGTTTGGTTTGTTGTTTTTAGATGTAATAAAAGTCTTTCTTGATTTTGTACAGCTTGTGTGGACAATTTTACTGAAATTTCATCAACATTATCATCTTCAACGCTATAAAAAATAGCATCAAAATAATTAAAACAAACAATTTAATATGCACTGTATAGATCTAACGCCAAGTAATCTGTCCCAAATGTTCAGATCCCACTCATATGCGGATATTTTCAGATACTTAAAAGATAGAACTTCTTAACATTGGTTGACACTTTATTATATGTACCGGTAGTTATTATTTGTATGAGAGATGTGTTTTCCTCCCATCTCACTGTCTACTATCACAGACTGTATTCTTCTCAGTTCAGAAATTAACTAATACAAACCTTTCAAAACTGAAATTGTCTGCCATTTCTATTAATTTCTATACCTAAAACATGAAAAAAGCATTTAAGGCTGCGAATGACTCTTTAGGAATTGTGGGTTGTAACATTACGGTTAAGTGATGTTACTAAAGCACAGGCGTAGGTATGTAGTGTAGGGATAACCTCTTGTGAAAGAGTATTGTTTGTGAAGTTAGTTTGATATATATAAGAGGAATACTGGTTCCCATAGGAACATTATTAACTATGGTAATAATATTAACATTTTTATTTGTGGAACTGAGGGATTTTTCCTCAAAAAACGACTTAAATGATAAAAGGATAAGGTTTGATGAGGAATGAATGAGGAATTTTTTCAATGGTAATCTATAACATAAATAAACAATAAGGATTGAATCAAGTTTTATGAATCTATGTAAGGAGGGGTAATCTACCTCAAACTAAGATATCATTTAGATTTTTATCTCGGGTATAGGATTTTTAGGGTGAATGATACGGTGTTCCAGTAATGTAACTTTTCTTTATATCTTTTTTCATTTTGTCTTTTACTTTGATGGGAGAGTTTAATTTTTTTTTAAATAAAATACCTACCTTTCCAAAGATGATTTAACCTTATTTCCACCTGAAAGACTACTAATTAAATAAATGATTAGTGACTTCGCTCTGTAAAGGCATTTGTAATTCAGTTTCAGTGTTTTTTTCTCCCAGACATAATAATTCTAAAATTATTATTTCACAACAAACCGAAAGTAGAGGATATATATTACCTCCGCAACTACACGATTAAAGAGCTTTTACATGGGAAGTAACTCATACTCTGACCACGTTCAAACAGAATATACATACACTGGAAAAGTCCGTACTGAAGGGATTATGATTTCAAGAAGATAGATAGAAAAGCGATCATAAAGCTACATAAAATTTCCGTAAATGTTTAATGAGCGCCTATGTTTCCGACATGAAACTCCAGTGTGGAAAGGTAATACATTATAATGTACAGACGAATATGATTCATTCGCTTGAATTAAATGATTTTTTTTTTCAGTTCCCCCACCTTTGTCATATTTTTTGAAATAATCAAGAATTATTATCTATATGGACTATATGTGCTCCATTTCAAGTACCGAGGCTATAATTCATTTCAAAATGCTCCCACCCTACAGGTAGTTCGTCTACCAATATTGAAAAAAAAAATTGCGGCATTGTAAATTGGATACTTATAGGCCGGTGTGACCAGCGGTCAAGATTTTGACCACTGAACATATCAGAAGCATGTTCCCTTCTTCGAATGTTCAACTGATTCTGAACCTGAACCAGAATATCGACATTGAGCTGTGATTTATTGAAAATCTCACCATCCAATCGTTTATTAGTCTTCACCTACTGAGTATAATAAAATTCATCCAATACTTACGTCACTGATTAGTGATTGATCTTGAATTCATATTATATAAACTTTTTAAACGATTTTTTTTATGATTTTAGCGTATCTTACTCAACAAAATTCACTGATTTTGTAAAAAAAAAAGCGTTTTGAAAATGTATTGAGTAAGCATTAGAATTAGCCTATTTTCTTCCTTCTAAAAATCTGAAAGTCAACAACCTCTTATTCTAAATACATATATTACATGAGCTAAACCGTTGCGTTAGACTTTTTGAAAGTTTACGTTTGTGCACAAGTTCCTGAAGTGTTACTATTTTCTTGATCATCAGGGGATTCTAAAGAGTTATATCTATACTTATCCAGACTGAAATCTTCGTTTAAACGACCAACAAGTTTCAATGAAATCCGTTTACTTAGGTTAATATACTGAAATATGCGAAAAACGATATGTCGGGAGAAGGGACTTGGGATCCAAAACTCGATCAAAAAACGAATTATTGATATAGTCAACTTAGTTGATATAAATCGGCCTACGACTACTATTTAACAATACGGTTTGATAATTATCAAAGATACTTCTCCGGTTCGCCTTACCCCTGCGGTGTTCATTGGTACGTCTTAGGGGTATTAGATTTTTTAAATTTATTTGGTACTGACACATACGTAATTGGGAATATTGTTCCATTAGAATAAAGTCAATTTAAAAATTTGGATAGTTCCTACAGATATCGAGTCATTGACGGTGACCAAGGCACAATTTGGACAAATATTTAATGAAAAAGGGAACAGTTATCTTCAGTCGGTACAACCGATTTTTACAACAGATGGTATCCAGGCAATAAGGAAATTTTTCAGGAATAAAGCACCAATTTACCCAATTTTGCTTTCGATTTCTTAACTTTGGAGAATCAGCGTATCAGGGTAGGCCTATACAGCATATTGTTTCTTTCTTTAAGATAACTATTTTATCATGTTATTTTCATTATCCACAATTACTTTATGCGTAAAAGGGTGCCGGAGTGCGAAATCCGAAGGCACTATCACCACTTTTACTAGACTGCGTGGCTCCCAGGAAAAATATATCATTAATTTCTTAATAGTAGAATTATTTACTTTTCAATGATTTGAGCATAAAAGTTGTATTTTAGATCCCCACTGATTTTAGTTTAAAAGATGATTCGACCCTTAACGATCTGATCATTATCTTAATAATTGTACTATTAAAGTTAATGATATATATTTTCCCCGGACTTCAAGTTTGTTTCCTAAAACATCTAAATCAGCAATGGATCTATTCTTTCCAAGCTTTATTGTTTTAGCAATATTCCGTAAATAGTTATTAATTTGGAAAAATGTAGCACATTATATTAATTTGTAAGGGTAAGAAAGTTATTGTCATATAACCAACATGATATTAAAAACAAAATTCTTTCCTTTAATCAATTTGCGATTTTTTTTTCTACTGAAAACTTTGGGTGTTTCTTAAAAGTAAGCATTTTTATTGTTCTGAAGAATAGACTTGGGCTTAACAAGTTTTAAGTTCAACAATATAGGCCATATAGATGGAACAGCATGATATACAATAGTTTCCATCGGTAGACAATATATTTAAAACGTGGGCGTTTAACATGCGTATATTACATAATTTCTTTGACTATCAGCATTTCTTATGCCATATCAAATTTTACCCATTTCTGTGAGGGAGGGGAAATTTCTCCTGCACCGACTCAAAGAACTACATAAGAGGTGAGTTAGAAGTATATATATCTCATTTCCATACCATTCCAACGTTTATGGGTGGAATATATATTTTAGTGTATAATGACATTTGTTTTGCATATAGAGTTTTGATTCGCTGTCTGTGTGCATGATAAATAAATAATAATTACTCCCCTTTAAAAACCCGCCATCTTTTGCAGAAGTGCATGCGTCAAATCATATATGTTTGAGATAACTAACAAGATGGTACACTGAAACTTTCCCAGTCAGGTATTTATCATACTTATATATATCTATCATTATTAGCTTATTTCCTCTTTCTACTATAGATGTATTACTTATCTCTGACTGTCATTCTATAAAAAGCGATGTTATTCACCCCTTTACCCGTCATGGTATCTTTCGGCAACTGTCAAGTCGGCATAAGAACAAAGCGAATGTCTTTGTTTACATTTGTAACTTTAGTGCAGCCATTTGCAAACTAATTTGATTGTGTCATCAAATATTACGTAATATTTACGATTTCTGGTCTATTCAGTTTATATTTAAATCATATACTTAGATTTTATTGCGAGATTTGGTATTATAAGACTAAATTTCTTTCGCGTGTGTAAGTGAATGAAAACTGCACGCAGACAGGGCATGTTGACCTGCTCATAGCGCAGACATATTTTCTTCTGTTATCAACTATTGCATAATAAGTATCTTCATTATGTAATGGACTTATACGCTTCTTTTTCACCTTAAATGACCCTAAGACCACTGTCTGGCCATTATAGTATGTGTCATTGATTATTTAAAGTGACAATTCCTCTGCAAATGTTCTTTTGACTAATAAAACCTATGTTTTTGGATATGGGTTTTGAGGTCAAAATGTCTGCTAAGAATGTGGAACTGTAGGATGCTGTGTTCTAATTCACTGTACAGCTACTATGGTACAATAACCTACTTATAAATGCAGACAATTCTTATACCACTACCATTCATGATAATATGATATTCAGCTTTCATCAACTGTGGCTATAACAATATCAAATTACTAATGTATGAATTGAATGATTTTGTTATTTAATTATTTATTTTATCCTTTCACATTTTTTGTGGTCCTCAGAATTGTCTCTTTTTAATTATTTTTCATTTAACTTTTTTCTATTATTGTAGATTTTTTTGACATTTTGGGGCACAATGGGCATGTTGACCATAATTAATTCTTTTGTTACCAATTTTTTAAAAATTTCTTTCCTTTAAAATTTAATTTTTTTTTCTTATAAAAACTTGTTTTTCTTCAACAACTGATCATTTTGTTTGAATTGAAACAGTTAGATAGTTCTACACAAAGTATCTTTTACCCACTAACTGGAGATATAGAGGGGCTAATAATTCATACTATTTATAACATTGTATACATTGTGTGACTTCAGTATTCATGTCCATTAGATAATTGATATACCAGCTCTATTGTATTGCATCTCTATCATTGGAATGTTCCCCTTCATATTATACAAATAGTTATAATAGTCAAAAATAAAAAGATTATCTATGTGGACTCTCCAAATGCTAAGTTAAAAACCAAGTGGCATCAGGTCTTCAGACTTTGCTTGCTAATGATGACACTCACCACAATACTTGTATATATATGGCAATCAAATTCATTATAATTTTATACTCCGGGACAATATTGTCCACTGGGATACTCACCCCTTTCACTATATCTATATTCATACCTGTAACAGCAGTATAGTAAGCAGAAAGCCATATGGAGTGCAATTGAATTTTAATGATTAATTTTGCAGACTATATTATGCACAACTGTTTTCTTAATGACGTACTTTTTCGTCATAAAATTGCACATGACATTTAATGATGTTTTATAACATTGTTTAGGTTAAAATGAAAAACAGTTATATTTTAAAATTACAGCTTTTGTTCTGAACTATAGATACTAAAAACCAGTGATTGGTAAGTCTATCCAACATACAGTAAAAGGTGATTCAGGTCTGCTGGGTATTCTGTGATGTTTATGTGATTTCGGGAGATAATCTACCTACTTTCAATAAATGTCCACTGATATGTTCTTGCTTAGAAAGTCAAGAATTGTGATGTTTTTTTTTAAAATTTTATAACATAACTACTTTTTGACCCATTCTCATTGTATTTTACAAAGCATCAAATTACAAAATAGATTTTAAGTACAGAATTCAAGATTTTTGTCTTAAATAGCTTGGATTCATATTGGAATAGATCCAACAAGAGAGTTAAGTACGAATTCTAAATCGGATTAAAGTCCAATTAAGAAATATGTCCAATACTTTTTGAGGTGCCAAAATCCATCAGAGACTGAAACAATCTCTTGTAGAAAATTCATCATTAGTGAAATGGAAGAGACCCAAAAAAAGAGAAGGTTGATAATGAAGTTGGGCCTAGATATCTTGGTAAATGTTTGTTATAGCTGGTTTAAAAGTAAATCAATATTTTACTTCCAATACTAATGTCTGGAATATAGTTAAGTGCAAGGTCATGATTTATGGGTTAGATTTAATTCCTGTGGAATAATTTATAATAGACATATGTATACCAATGAGAAGTCTCCCAAGAAAGCTTACACCAAGAACAACAATTTCAAAGGGCATTCTAAGGAGTCTTTTATTCTATGTATAAGGAATTCGAGAAATAAAATCAAATTATGATGTCACTATTTGCAGTACTATTCAACTAGGTGAACAAATGCAGATTGTGCGCTGAAAACAAATTGGGACCTAATCTTTTCTTTTGAACTTAGAAGAAATATTTTATAAGCATTGAGTTTATCTTCATAATATTTCAAAAGATAAATTTTATGTCTCATAAATTTGAAAGCAGGGAATTCTTTAGTGGGAGAACTAAGAATGTACATAATACTCGAAAAATTTGGCTCAAGAAAATGTGCAAAATTTTCTTAACACCCTTTGTATCAGCCCATAACTCTTCTAGAGATAAAACTAGTTCTATTCAACTGCCAATAGTTATATATGAATGCATGTCTGAGTTAAATAGGAGGTTAAAAACGGTACTAGTAGACTATTGGTATAAGTTTCTATAGAATTGCTGGGCTATAATCAATATTCAGTTTACTTTATGTGATAGATAGAGTACTTCTCACTGCACAAACCTGCTTTTTACTCCAGTACATAATCTAATGTTTTATTGAACAGAATATCAACTGTCTGAGAATAATCTGGCATGAACCAGTGGTATTCTATCATAGAGTATTAACCTGCTAGTACATGGTCTTATTATTTGGGTCATGGTATGATACATAATATGATATATACAATTATATGTATATACTTAAGTGATACACATAGTGCTAAATATATAAGATACATGTAGTGATATTATACGCTTAGTAACAATTTTAAAAATTAAAGATTTATACAAGTCATTAGTAAGAAATGTCAACATCATCAAATGTGCAATCTTGATCCTGAGAAAGCCTCATTTCTAAAAGTAGAATATTGAGTTAAGATGCATCGAGTTTGAAATGTGCCAAAAACCACTTAATATGTTGGTCAAAATAATGAAAAATTATTGACTTTTGATGTAAATCTTTGTTAATTAGACGTCCTTTACAAATATTTCTTCTCTGATTGGTTTATTTTCCAGTTTAATTATAAATGGTCTTAATCACCTCCAGACAGTTTCATTAAAATCTGATTGCTGTTAATTTCTCAAACCTCCATTTTCTCAATACTCGATAGTTTAAATTTGGCTCACATCCCTTCTTTGTTTGTGGTTAAAATCATTAGTTTTTAAAATAAAAATCTTGTTTTATAGCAACCGTTGATTTGTACTTTTAAGACCTTTATTTGGGTTGGATTGTGTTCAATTATATTGGGTAGAAAGTACAGGAAAAGTATTGGAAACTTTGTTTTAGATTTTTTGCTGAAAACGAGATGACAGAGTTGAAGCAAACAACTTTTAATGTTTTGTTTCAGGTCAAATTTACTAACTTAATTCTTGTTATTTAATAGTGGATATCTTTCAGATTTTGAAACTAAAGAACATCAGTGAGTTCAAGATGGGAGCAACTTCATTATTAAGTTTGCATGTTCTGTTTAAAATATTAAGGCATCTGAAAGTTAATGTCTTATCATTGATAATGTTGCTATGCCTGCTGCCATTAACTTCTAATTCAAAGGATATGTATGAATAGATGAAATGTACCTCTGTTATAGATAACAGATGTTCTTAGGTTAATTTAAACTAGGCAAGTTGACCAGATCATTTCAAAAAAGTTTTTTGTCTACTTACATTAGAAACTGAAGACCTTTTGGATTACAAGCATATTTTGATTATTGATGATGCCCCCATGGACATAGAAATTGAAATAGATAATCGGATAGAAAAGAAGGGTTAGCAAGATAGATGAGACTCTTGAGGCAGACAATATTTAAACTCCCAACTATGTGTACCGGTACTGGATATGACATCTTTGAAGAACCTAGTTCTCTTCATTGGTTATTAGTGGTATTATTAGAGCTTACATTAGCTTGTTTGATCATATAAGACTTCCTTTGATTCTTCCATCAGTATTACTGTATTGCTTTTTTTCAATATTCCACCTCTCCAATCTCTAATGATGGACCATACACCTTCAGATTGAGCCACAAAGAATCACTGCATCAGTACAGAGACAAATACACTGAGAAACGAATACTTGAGATGTTTATCTTAAATGTGTTTTGTGGCAAATTGATTTGACTTACTTCAAGGTTATTCAATGCATCTTTTTCTTTTGTGTTTTTTGTGCTTACTTTTGATCCACAAATGATTGTGATGGGTTAAGGGTTTTTTTTTTGCCAGAAAGTAATTGTTTTCTGTGATTCTCTAAAGCTTTGTCCATCTATCTTAGTTCTTGCTTCTCAGCATCACAGATGGTAATAAGTTACTATTTTTAATCTACCAGCCAGATTTTGTGTCCCAAGTTCCAAATTTCACATGGAATCAAGAAATGTACATGCATTAGAATATCTTCATGCATAATGGTTATGTCATTAGTTTAAAAAATTGAACCATTTTAAAACCAAAATGTCTGAAGTTGGCCTCTTGAGGGCATATTTATAAGTCATTATGTCAGGGAAATGCCAGGGAAATAATTTAACAAAAGTCTGTTGAAGATCTGCTCTTTCATTCCATTGACAAGAGTCATCTCTACCAGGACCTTTTCAGATAAAGACCTTGAAAATCCTGTTTTTTTTTAAATTGAAACATACCACATCTAATGTGACTTAAAAGACATGTCACATGTACACGATTAAAGGATTTTATTTATTATTATACAACAAAAAACAATTAACATGACTGGTTTTTTAAATCCTTTCCTGTTGCTGTTGACTTTTAACAGCTGCTTTCCGAACTCCCTACTCCCTAAATTGGACTCGAAGGGTAATGTTAGTGAAGTCATTGAATTTGAGCATAATGTTGACAGCTAGAGGTTCTATTTAAGCATACCCTCAAGTCCTGTCTGATTGACATAGCTCATCTCATAAAGTTAGCTCATGTTTCAGCTCAACAACCCACATCAGCTGCATTACTATAACATCAATCAGTGTGTAACTACAAATGTAGAATTAGGTAAATCCCAGATGGAAATTCTACCACCCTATAAATAGTGGAGGAGGTCAGACAATACTGACTTAAGGTCATTTAAGAGTATGACATTAAATCTTGATTCTCACCAAGAAGGAAGCAGCTTCTAAAGTCAAGGCTTCCTGATATAATAATATACATGTGTATGTGAAGACTTGACAATTATGTTTAAATGCTTCACCTGACAATGGTGACAGTAATATTATTTATGATCCAATGAAGAAAAAGTCACTGTTTTTATTCAGTGGTCTATGATGTCACACCAGTTTCTTTTCATGTTGATTATTGTTACTTGACTAAATGAATTTTTTTTTAATATTTTGTTGACTTTAGGATAATAATCATTGATCATCGATTTGAAATTCAGAACATTATTTAATTTATTGACCATTGCATTTAGATGCACAAAATAGATCAATTTCCCTTTGTTGAACTTGCAAAAAGATTCTAATTTATTTATGTCACCACCATATTTCCTACAATTTATTTTTAATCCTGAGTTCTTTTCACAAAAATATACAATATATTTTATTTTTTCTTTAAGAGCTTTTCTGTGTGAAACAAATTAAACCATATTTTGAAGCCGGTCCAACCACCCATGGGCTATAATTTCCACTGACAATGTCTTTAATCCCTTTTTGACAACAATGCAACCAAATCAAGTCACATGTACAAGTTGAGCCGAGTAGGTTAGAGGGAACTCCCTATGACGTCATCTGATGTTTTTAATATAACATTCCAGGGGGAATCCAACAGCGAAGTAGGCCGTACACATAGGAGTTATAAATAGAATACGTCAAATTAGGTCAAATTTAGAAATACATTTTCACTCCAATTAAAACAGTAACGGCAATAGTATGTAATAAAAGTAGAACCGCACACGTGTCTATAGGTTTTCAATATTGCATGAGGGGCTTGGCGTAGTGATACCAAGAGTGTGCGTAGCATATTGAAAACCTATAGACACTTAAGTGCGGTTCTACCATTATATTCAATAGAATGTACATACGTAGTCTAATTGAGTTGCTATATTGTATATTTTGTATAGTTCTATCATTGTTGGAGAGGGCTTATAATATGGGCATAGCCTGTTACAAACCCTTTTTATCATGTATATCTTAGGATATATCTGTGAGTAAACTACCAATATAACAAGAAACACCCTGATGCCACAGCCCCTGGAATCAGTCATCTTTCAACATTCTAAGTACATGGAATAAAGAGAAAGATATCAACATAGCTTATCAAAAACTTTTTTTTTCAGTTAACTTTATAAACAAAATCCAAATAGATAGTAAGGTGGTTGTAATTTTATATTATCTTCAATACTTGTTTCGTACCTATCATAAACAAATTCTGAATAAATTCTATATGATTAATATCTTCAGGTCTGAAACATGTAAATGTTATATAATTTTCCTTTTCTTCAGAACATATTCCAAAATTAACACATCATAAAAGCTGTAATACTAAGAAATTCTTGCAGACATGCAAAATTCCATTATAAGTGGCATCCCCATGAGTGTGTTGTTGTTAACATATAGATGATATATTTCCATGGTAAGGCGATAGTCACCTCCTTTAGACTATGAACAAGTTGTTTTCTAACAAGTTAGTTATTAATTTCAAACATGGATTCTTTAAGGCATGATTCTGTACGATAAGGCTTACATTATTGCATTTCAGTTCATTTCCTTATCACTTGTAGAGCTGCACATGAAAATGTTAATAACAAATTAAGAGTGATGACAGCTTCAATATCTGAACTATCTTTTTTTCAATTGTGTTCTTCTGGATTCAAGCCTTATTTTTTAAATATTTGATATTGTTCATTAACTTGAGGATTATACACATAGCCTTCTAATGGCATTCTCTTGAATAAGGAGATTGTGGGCAATAATTTGTCTAGACTGGCATTAAAACATCATGACATTTCTGACATCCAGAAGTGTTCCCTATCACCTAACAGTTGTACATTGAAATAAGCAAGCTAATGCCGAGTTCCTGGGTAAACTATTACCATTGTTCATAAACTTACCGGTAACCATTTCTGGCTAAATAAAAAAAAAAGAAAAGTAACAAAAATATAAATTTAATTCCTTCTTACTCCAATTCTTTAATTCCTTATTTTTTTGTGTATTTATCACTGTCTTGATATGAAAAGTTGAGGGAGTCATTGTCCAGACTATGGGAAAGATATAGAATAGATAATTATGACTTTGTGAATATTTGTTTAGCGCTGGGGAGGATATCGCTTAATGTCAGGTTCTTTCTGAATCCAATGACTGAGGGGGGATCGGAAAATGTTCCGACAAGTGTATGACGCTGACAGGATGTGCCAATTTTGAATGACATATTGGACAAAGTTTAGTACATTGGGATAAAACTAGTGACCAAAACACATGTATCTGTGTTTTTAGTATCTGTAAATTGCATCTTGCAATCTTACTGCATAGGTTCCATCTGAATCTGAAAGACAGTAGTAAAAGATCCGGTAGGATCGACAATCTCTTCCGCAAACCATAACTATATGAGGAATGAAAGATCAGAGAGTGTCTCAACATCTAACAACTAGATACTAAGCATCAATCCAGAAAAAAACACCAAAAAATCTGGCATTTTTCGTCAAAAAGAAACACAAATGGCATGCCTCCACACCATTGTCTTAACGTCTTGGCAACCGCGCAACCGTAGCACTTTCACTGAGGTCCACCATGAGTACAAATTGTATGATACGCGTTGGAGCAAAACAAGGATTTTCTGAAGAGGAGGATTCTTTAACTCTTTAACATATTGTAATAATCCATTAAAATAATTAATTTCGAAATACTTATGTCAGCATCTTTCAAAAATTACTTAGTTTAATGGATACATCTGTTATATAGCGATTATATTCTTTAGTCAAGGCACCTAGTAGGCCTAAATCCAATAAAATGTTTTCTTGTTGACCAAGTTTGTGACCTTTATTCATTATTTATAATAATTTATGTCCATTCTAAGAGGTGTTAATCCTTTTATATATGGTAAATAATACCCTAACATAGTCTCATATTATACCAATGATGACAGTTTTATCTGTAACTTTAGTCACAGTATAATTATATAGAAAGCAATGACTAGACTTATGCTAGGCTTGAACTTTGAGTTGTAAATGAATGATTTAAAATGTACATTAATTTCACATATTTTATGGACAAATATGTGAAAACATTAACATTTATCAAACTATCAAATATTTATCAAATTCATCTTAAAAGTTATCTCAATACTCCAATCAAACACCTACAGATTTATATGCAGTGAGAAAAGGTTTATCTCATAACTCCTGTGATTAGAAGGATATCCCAAACATTAACTTAATCAAATGTCAATATATTTATTGAGTAGCCTTCACTCTATCTATATATAAAGTCGAGGATGCTAATAATCAACAACCCCATGAAATCCAGTGAAACCGAAAGAGTATGTTACACCATGAAATAGGTGAAAATATGGTTTGGTTTATCAACAAAGGGAAGTACCATAGATGTTGTACTTCAAACTGATGGAATTGCAAGGGAACTCAAAATCAGATTTTAATTCTAACAAGTGATATTGAACTCTAGCAACTGGTTAGACAAAACACAACTATTTCAAATAAAAAAAAAGTAATCTAGATTATTTAATATTGAGAGCTCCCCTTAAATTGGAAAAAAAACAAACCCACTTCATCAGACACCAACAAATCATTTTTTATAAGATTTAATGTTCAAGGCATTACATAATACATTATATAAACATAGATTTTCAAAAATATTTTACTTTTTGAGGACAAACTTTATTCAAAAAACCGAATTATTATGTTTCATGCAGACAAGACTCTCTGAGTTAATTTAAATTGCACTTATTCAATATATAGACAAGTATTCTACATATTCTGGAAATTGATAAATTGAAAATCTAATAAGACATTGAGAAATGCATCATTGACATGCACAATATTAAATATCGCGAAACTGTCTGTCGAGAATAAATTGAATTCTTGTAAATTTCTCCTCTACTCATCTAATAAAATAGTCTGACACTGTCATCTTTTAATATGATATACATGTTTTAAAAACTGTGAGATATAAGTTCTATTTGTGATTGTGTCAAGCTGCTCTGAAACATAGATAGGTTTTTTATTCAAGACATTAATGTACATGTACCAGTACTAACATGGTCTTAAAATTATTCTTTTTATACCGGGATTTTGAAATTATACTTTTACATCCGTAGGCTTTTTAGATTAAAAGGAAGGAGAGTAGATATTATTCTTTGCAGAAATTATATAGATCTTTAGAGAAATACATGTCTTTAAAAACTTATGACAAAGCTTTGCCTCTAACTATAATAGTCTGGAATTAACTAGGCAGGTTATTCGCTTCTATTTAAAAAATAAGTGTGATATCAAGAGAAATATTCAAGATGGATTCCCACTGTGAAATTCTATTATTGGCTGGTAAAGCATTAAGACGATTGTACCCTTAATTTTGGTTTCTCTTATCTCCATTTATTCATATGCATATTCCATAATTTAACTGCAAATACGTGTGTCAGTTGAAAGTACTGTATAAATGTTCTAATGATCAGATAATATACTAGTTTGTCTAACAAGTACCTAAATTTAATAGTTCAAAGAGTTTTTGCATCCACATACGTTTCAATAAGTCAAGTATGGATTATTCATTAGAAGTATTGATTAATCAATTAGTAAATTTGATAGACTTTTAAACAATAAGACATCCCATCTTTAACTGTATTTGAGGGCTGCACCTCTCCAGTTTGTTAGGTGCTTGCTGACTAATTTGACAGTGGAATTGGAACATGTAGTTTAAATAAGAAGTGAGATATTCAAGATGGATTCCCATTATGAAATTTTATTTTTGGCTGGTAAAGTAATATACATTAGGACAACTGAATCATTTAACTGTATCTAGGGGCTGCAACTGCCCAGTGCCATTGTTAGATTCCAGCTTGGGCTAAATAATGCCTGAAATTTTAAACTTGCATTACTGAATACATGTTGGAAGGACTGTCACAGAACATAGAGTTAAGTCAATGGCTGGAATTGTTAAACCAAGGCCTGCTGCTAACCTTTTCAAAATTTCGGTCTTTGCACTCTGCATGGCTCAATCACAATCTGGTTTAGAAAACTCAGGTCCATTTTATGCCATTCTATTTTGATTTAACTTTTATCATAAATAGAATCAGACAGTCAGTATCTTTATAGGTAAACAAACTTCAAGAACATTTATAGGAAATTTTGGTGCATCTTGTATCCTGAAGATAATTGATTTAAAGATAAATTATTTCTAAGTAGAGAGAAGCCTATCTATTCAGTAAGGATATTAGACAAAGCAGGATTTAGATTAAGAATTAAATATTTGCCTCACCAGTAGATAAAAACTCCATATGTCTTTTCATCTACAAAATCTTATGTTGGGTTCTTTTACAATGCACTTTAAACATACTGTGGAAGCTAAGACTGTCATCACATCATCGCAATTTAAATTTCTTAGATGTTTGTAGTATTTCATGTGGGAATGTTGTGGCCTGAAAGACATGACAAACCTAACTTCTATGGAAATTTTAATTACAGAAGAACTAGACTTTGGATTTTAATTCTTATAAGTGATAAAGATATCTGCAATTTTGCACTGCATCAGCTGATAGAGCAAATATTTAGATAATTGTATAGGTGTGACTAACTAGAAAAGCAATATTCATTACACAGTGTTTTTACTGAGAAAACATATTTTGTATTTCATAAAAAAGATTTCTTCCCAACATTGACTATCTGTAAATTTTTAAATGATTTGTACAAAACCCATACTTGAGAATATATATTCACCATGTTTGTAGAGTAAATCTTAAATCATTAAAATAAAGTGTATACATGTATTTATTTATTTGGAATGTTTGATGAGCTATATAACACTGATTATACAAATACACCTAGATTTCGTGTAACAGTGTGTATTCTGTTGACAATACCGCGATGAAAGTAAATATGTATCATTTTAGTAACAATAGTTCAACAATGATGTGATTACTAAGACAATAAAATATTTATTAAAGATTTTAAGTTGTACCACATCTTAAAGGGATTGTAAAGTGTATCAGGAATACTGTTAGCATAGATTTGCACCATGTCATTTTTCAACCAGACGTCTGTTGTTCCTGCAATTGCTCTAAATCTACGTGTTAGATGGTGTCACTCCTGTAAAATATACTTGTATTATATAAGGTCCTATGTGCTGGTGATGTCATAAACCGCCTAGTATAATGGAATTGCACAAACTAATGGCATCTGATTTTAAATTTGTATGATGCAAATCGCTGGCAACAGTGTCCATATAATAGGTTTTAAAGTCCTCTTAACAATCCCTTTAACCCTGCCTTTTGATTTGCTATGACCTTCTTCCCACAGTCTATTGTCTTGGTACAAAATGTTCGATACAACAAAGGTTGAGAGAAAAAAGGACTAAGTTGTGCAGTTGTGGAATTTACAATATTGATTCACCCAGAAACATTTATTGGTAAAACTTCAATTTTTGTCTTAACTCAGTGATTTGATATATAACATAGCTTGGTTTGAGGTCGTTTTCAGAGATGTCAATGTATGTTTTGTGAGTTATTTTTTTCTCAAGGTTGAAAATTTATACATTGGCTACAAATGACATAAATAATTAGTTTCTTAAATGTACTACTAAAGCATATCTACTACAAGATATACAAGACATGGTACAATTAGAGAAAACTATGTCTTATATTTAGTAATTGAATGATTTGTTATTATAGAAACATAATTCACAGCATCTTGCTTATTAAAACCCCTCACTTTTATTGACAAAATTTCTTTATATGTGTTCTGTGTCTATATGCATATTAATTTGGTCAGAATAATACCTTTTTTCATCTAGAGCATTCTACTTTCTTATCAGGATAATCGTCTAGAAAACATGGAATCAATAGTACCTGTAGATGTGTACATTTAATATGCAGAGGTTTGAGAGTCTCTGGAATTAGAATAACAATTAGATTACCATTTGCCGTATATTTTTATAACTTATTTAAGTTTGAAATAAGAAACATGGTGATGAAATTAAAGAAAATTGACTAAATAGATTGATTATTGGGTTGCAATAAAGTTCAGAATACCATGTAATTAAATGTGAAAGCTGACTTAATGAAGAATTTTTATCTTTTGGCTCAGTGTCATCATAATTAAAATTGTAATTTCATATAGTTTATATGATTCCTCAGATAAGTAATAAGTTTGTGAGGTCAATGACAGACACATTTCAAAATGAAATTGTATTTTTTATTATTTTTTTTGTCTCACGTAAGTTGTCTAATAATGTGACATGCCAAGTTTTGTAATGTGTTAGTAGGCGTTTATGATTCATACAGAAGACACGAAATTTCTGTAATGGTGACTGACATTGTTGACCTTTTTTGAACTGCAAAACCAAGGAATGGTATCATCATTTTTGATGTAACTAGTCATTTTTGGCAAATTGGTCAAAATTGAGCAGCAGTTCTTTTGAGTTTCATCTATTTTGAAGTAAACGATCTGGGGTGTGTCTACTTTATTCGGGTACTACAATTTGTCATGATTCAAAATATTTCACATTGAAAATCAAACTTTAGGAATGAAAATTGCAAAATGACGGCTTAGTATTTTCAGTATTTTGCCTTAAAATTGTTTAAACCTAGTAAAAGTGTTCTATGTATATGAATGGGTAAAATATTGTATACCTTCTTTTCTATTTTTCAGGTACAGATGCCTTCCCTCCCCACCTGCTACCCTTTCCTGACGCTACAAGACCATAACTAAAATCCGAACATGATGGCAGATACATATGGACATGAACCCCATAATTTACAGTCTCCTAACGAGATCAAGAAAGATGATGATATGAATGGTATCAAAAGGTTGGGTCCAACCACTAATAATAATGACAATGATAAAGTTCTAGGAGTCAACATGAACAATCTCAACTGTGGCAGTAAGTTAGCTTGTCGGTATTGTGGTAAGACATTTTCTCAAGCAGGTTATATCAAAGCTCATGAAAGATTACACACTGGGGAGAAACCTTTTGCCTGTGGTGTTTGTGGAAAACGATTCAGTGATCCTAGTAATTGGAAGAAACATGAAAGAGTACACTCCAGTCAACCCAAGTCTCCAGCTTCACCCAAAGAAAATAAACCATACGATTCAAGACCACCGATGATACATTCACCACTCAATCATACTGCTCTCCAACATCGTCTTCAACTAGAAATGATGCCCCCTGTCATATGTAAGATCTGTGGTAAGGTATTCTCTAGCCAAAGCAGCTTGAGCACCCACAAGAGGATACATACCGGAGAAAGGCCCTATTCTTGTGGATCTTGTGGCAAGAGCTTTACACAAATTGGCACTCTGAGAACTCATGAAAGAATACATACTGGAGAAAAGCCTTATATCTGTAAAGTATGTGGACGACAATTTGCTCAAAGCGGAAGCTACAGAATGCATGAGAGAAGACATCTCACAGATACCATACAGAGATGTCATGTCTGTTATGCCACATTTACCAAATGGCAAGAACTTCAGCAACATATGGCAAGTCATCCTAATTTACCTGATTCACTGATGTATGAAGATTCTATGACTAGTTCCAATGGAGGTAGTCCACATGAATTTGATGATAGAGAGGATGAGAGACAGAATGGATATGATTTACGACCTCCATCACTGGATTCAGGCTCATACATCTCTCCACCACACATGTTTCACCCCAGTCAAGGACAGCTTCCTCCTTTTTCATCTATATTGCCCTTTCGTTCTCCTACAGTCTCATCATTTGCATCAAATTTTCCTGCTCCTTTAAGCATGTACTCAGCTCCAACGCTCTCCTTGCCAGAAGCAGAATATTTGGGAGTAAGACAGCAGTTTTTCACCAGTATGGCTTTATCTTCCCAGCTGAAATCACCTGAGATGAGCTCACCCTTGATTGAAAGAAATGATGTTGTAAGTACCACTAGTCAGATTAGAAGGTTGGAGCCAGAACCTCAACTACCGTCTATGATCCATTACAAAGGGAATGAACATGAGAATGAACCTGAGCCAGAACATGAAGAAGATTCTGATGAAAGACAACACAACAATGAACTAGACATGGAGGTGAATGTGTCAAATCAGATGCAGATTCCCTCTGGTGAGTCCAGTGACACTGGCTCTCAATCACCAGATGGAGCTGAAAACCAAAGTGATGAACAGACCAAAGCTTCTATTGAGAGATTGAATCTTAATACCAGAATGATGCCATCATCTAGTTCTAGGAAACAGCGTCATCCCATGAGAAGGTACAGCAGTAGTACCAGCAGTGAACAGGAGATGCCTCAGTCAACCTCCTCCATACCAGCTTTACCCAAGGACCAACAGAATGATGCTGAAGACCAAGCTCTAGTTAGCTATTTATTGATGAAAGGAAAGGTATATAAGTGTGAGCATTGTCATATCATATTTGAAGATTGTACACTATATCTCTTACACAATGGTTTCCACTCGCATGATACAGATCCATTTAAATGTGTGATCTGTAAGATATCTTGTAAAGATAGAGTTGATTTTAACTGCCATTTGACCAGTCACATCAAGTGACAAAAACTGTTAATGTTATTCAGTAAAAGTGCTATTTTGGGGTCGGATGCACCTTGATTGCATTTAATGAAAGAGTTGCTTAGTTGTGCATTTAATGAAGTATTTAGTCTGAAAGATTATGTTTATTATTTTGTTTGTTAAGATAGAGAACTACTACAACGTTGATTTGTGCCATATCAAAAAGTCTCAGAAGTTAAACATTAAATGGAGACTTTAATTCTTCAAATATTATACAATTGTTGTGATTTCATAGCAAATTGTTGCATGAATTTTTTTAGATTTTTTTTTGTTTAGTTTTTCATTAATACTCAATTTGTTTCATTTATATGTATATAAACAACCTTCTTTATTTTTCTGTTATTTGATTGTACTAGATCAAATCTAGTTTTCAAAGTCTTAAATTTGTTTATTTCACGATATTAAAAGACAAATACAAATAATCTTAAACCTAACTAAAAAAAATGGCGTTTAAACTCCATTTGCACAGGGATATTTTTGTGTCAATTTATGTCAGATAGAAATGAAATTTTTTATCTGGAACTAAAATATACATCATTTGTTTTATAATTCATTGATTTTTTACAAAAACCATGAATAATGTTGAAAAAGCTGCAGATTAAAAAGGAAGTTTACATAGATGGCATTAGCTTAATCATTTTCAAGTCTGAACTACGAAATATACAGAATAAACTTAATTAAATGTGGGAATAGATTTGGCTTTCTTGCACCTAGATGTTAAATTGATAATAAAAAGAGAAAAATTCATTTCTATTTTAATGATGTAAAATGATCATGAAATTCCCAGTGTGCCTTTTATAAGTTTTCTAAAACATATTTAATATGCCTGTAAAACAATTGTTTTGGGTGTTAAGAGCAGATGAACATTAAATATAAAATATCAATGTATACTGTAGACATATTTCAAAGTTTTATTATAATATAGTTGTATAGTTGTCATATAAAACTGTAACTATGGAGTCTAATGGCATTGTGCAAGATTATCATATGAGCATATAATAGGTGTTTCTGATCAAAAGTGAATTTTTACATTATCTATTAATGATATATGTAAACAGAAAAACAGCATAGTCTGTAAGCTCAATTTGGTTAAAATAACTGTTACGTACTGGTTTTAAATGGGATTTTTTAATATCTATATTGCATAGATACAAATTACTTAGCTTGAGTAAAAAGACTTCCGTGTTGCAGACATGATGTACAAGTCAAATGTAGATTAGTTATTCTTTCTGACTGCATATTGTAAAAATCAATAAAACTATGAAGTTAGAAATAAAACTAATATATATCCTGTTTTATCTGTACATGTCTGGATAGATTTTTACATTTTTCTTATTTAAATTATTGTACGTAATAGCTAATCTAAAGATTTGTAATTTCTTTAAGGATTAAAAATTGTCTGCATGTTTTCAGATATTATGAAATTAATATGAATTCTATGAAAGGTGGAAAGATTTGAGCTTGGTTGAGATATTAAATGGATTAAAAAGATTATATGAAATTTGTATGTGTATCAGGGACACTGAGAGCACCAATTTTCAATAAGACATTCGTTCTATTCTACTTAAACTAAAACCATAAAAGCATATTTCAGATAAGTGACTTCATCACACTTAAATTTATAGAAATAACAGGAACCACACATGTCTGATTAAAATGGTGCAAATTGATGTTTAAAAAAAAGGCCTTGCAAGTCTCAAAGTAATTTTTGAAAAAACTTTAAAAGATGTCTGCAGTATATATAGATATATCTACTTTTCTTTGAATTATTTTTTAAATTTGAATTTTGTTTCATTATTTGATCATTTATTATGCTCATACCATGTAAATATATCAATGACTGTGTACTGTGTGTACACAATAAATGGTTTGACCCCATTGTACTTAAAATAAAATAGGAGCTCCTTCTATGATCATTTTTTTTCTCCTCAGTATTTTGTGTATTTTATTGTATGATAGTGGTTCCCAACAAACAACAACATTTTGGGTCCAATATTTTGTTAGTGTCTTGATAGGCAATCAAGATATTATGTTAATATTTTTTTTTGTATATGATTAAATGCAGAACCAAAGATGACTTGAACTAATCAAAATTGTCCATTGTATATTCCTTAATCATTTTAGCATTTAGATCAATACTTTTTACTTAACATAACATACATATTGAAGTTACTAGAGAGCAAATTCCATAATTTGACTGCTGTAAAGGCCTGGTTTTAAAGGGCCTGTTTCATGAAAACTTTGGGTCATTTGGTGGTCAATCATGAAGTCCACTTTTCAATTCTGCTGTATTAACTAGATTAATTTATCACTTGTCATCTTCATTGTATCTTAGCTTAAATTTTGAGCGACAGGCCCAAACCATTAAAATGTCTTCACCAACTGGAATCCCAAATTTGCATTGGCTAATTACTCATGATAGTCAAAGAGGTCACAAATTCAAGTAGGAGATTTAGAGGTTTCAGTAGGAGAAGAAGCACACACATCATCCATCAGGCCTTCCAGCAGTATAACTATAGAATAACTCTTTAACATGTTTAATGACTTACAAATTTAACTATACTCTGTTCATACGTATCAAACAATTTAGCTCATTCATAGTTGTATCTTATCAATTTTTGTTGAACTGATATTTTAGACAATTTAGCTCAATTTAAAAGTTTTATCTAATTATTATTAAACTAGCTCTATATATTTTGGTACAACTTATGTTTCATAAGGCACAAATTGTTGGTATTTTTTCATTTTTTTTTACTACCAAAGAAATTATTCATTTTTATCATTTTAACATTTTATTCTAGATTTCAAAACTTTTAATTTAACGATTTGTTGATTTTATCTGTATTGGTGAAACATTGTCAGTTTAAATGCATGTTGATATTGGAAAGAAGACCATTGAACTCTAGAGAGTGCTCAAGGCTTAAACAGACCTATTGAATGATCTTACACTTAAAATGCAGTATTTCTACATATAGCTCCTTATTATATTTGTCACTAAGTGACTTAAGTTCAGATAAATCAAAGGCAAATATTAGGCCAAAGATGAAATTTTGCTCTAATTGTAAATATAATTGTTATGCTTTAAGCATTATAGTAGTGGCTATTGTAGTTGAGATATATAATACTCAATGCTGTTGTCTTAGATGTCCAATTAAAATTAAGGACATAGTCATCATTTTACATTTTTCATCAATTAGCTTTGTACATTTATCAATATTAAGATTCAGTTTTTGTCTAATATTTTTTGTTTACTTGTGGTCACACTTTAAAAGGATATTTTAATGTTTTTGTTGACATGAGGTGATGTATAGCTATATTTGTGAACAAAGTATGATCGTACTGCAGGTCTGTTAATCAAAATATGATATCATGTAGTTGATTAGAGTATTACTATTAATCTGTATTCAGTTCTGGTAAATATGATCCCTGAATTAGAAAGCAAAAGACATTAATATTTTCAAGCTTCTAAAGGCAGATGGAAGAAAACCAATTTTGGTTAATAAGATTCTGGAATTCTGCTGTTATACAGTATTTTTACTCAATTAAATCAACAAAAGACCACAAATGGTACAAAAACGGTCAGGTATTACCAATTATATTTTTTGTATTATAAACAAGTGACGAGGTTTATAAAACCAGAAATAATAAAAAATTCAAAGTTAAGATATCATTTGAAATACATTCATTGCGAATGCCAAGGTACCAATCCTGAAAGTTGACTAAAATCTGGATATAGATTAATATTATTCTATCCTCATTTACTGTATATAGTTTAATGTAGCCATTGTATTATTATAACATGTGCATTTGGAACTTTTCTCAAATTTGAAAATGATAAATCTTGTGAAATTTATGTAATGAGTGAGAGATTTTAATGAAATGGCTCAAATTCTAGGAATATTTTTGTGAAATGTTATGGATTAAATTCCAAGAATTGGTCCGTTCTGTTAAAGCTATGGTCAAACAAAGTCAAATTGTAAAGTTTTGGATCTGAATTTAGTTTATGGGTTTTGTAATGTGAAAGTTACGTGTACTTTGAATTGCTGGTGGTGCTTTAAGGCATTTTACAACAGGGACTTGTTTCACGAAATTTTAACAAAGATACAATCAAGATTTTAAGAAATACAGAACCTGATTGGTTAATAAAAACTCAATTTTAGTGATTGACCAATCTGACCATTGTAACACTAAAATCATCCTAAGTTAAGCTTTTCGTGAAACAGGCTCCTGGTTGATATTAATACTAATATCTTCAGCCTTATATTTTGATTTTCAATCTAATTTATGCCAACTAAATTCAGGTCCAAGAGAGTGAGTGTTTATTTTAGTGATGAAATCACTTTGTAAAAAAAAAAAAAAAAGGCCATTAAATGACCCTTTGTTGAAACGATGATTTTAGTTTGACCGAAAGTTACGATGTGCCTTGAAAAGATAATGTTAAGATAAGATTGTTTTCTAAAACCTTGAACATGTTAGGAGAAGCAAATGTAAAGGAAAAAATAAATCCTTGTCAGTTTTCTGAAACCTGTTACTTGAAAAAGTTCAAATGAAGTCGCAAAATAAGTTTCAAAATGTACTCTATATGGACCAGGGGCCCAAACATGCAAAAAAAGGAGATTAATTTGGCCAGTAGATATTTGAGACAAAATGTCCATCAGTGGTGATACTTAAGTGCTCAATAGTCTTCAGGAAACAAAATGGCAGAGACACAAAATGGCTTCTCCTATCTTGTCCTGGGTATAATGTTCTATATGCAGCTACAAATATTACATATTATATATTATATTCCTAGAAGTTACATCATATAGCTTTATTGTGATATCAATCATTTCATTCATTCATATCATTCATCCATCCTTTCATTTTAGACCAAAGTATCACTCAGATATAACCAAAGATACACAATTTGATTTGATGGGAGGGATTGCAAACTATTCATCTATTATGGTTTTGTAACATTGATCCAATATCTGTATAGATAGTATGACAATGTCTATGTATTGTATTCATAGGTAATTGACAAATTCGAAAAAAGAAATATAACAAGATATTAAAATAAATTTTATTAAATCGGGTTTATATTGAACGTTTTGACTCTGCTCTTATGTCTGCCGTGTCAAAAACCTGTCACATTGGTTAGAAATAGAAATTAATTTCATTATCAGTGAACTTCTCTCTGATTAAAAAATATGGCTTCATCTTAATATTATATATGGATTTATAAAACTGTTTCATTTATATCATATGTCACTGTGATCTAGAAGATTTCTGGCTTGTAAATTTCTATTCTTTTCATTTGATATATGTGACACTAATGGTGGTGGCAGATATTTGAAAGCAAAAACTGATAAACAAAAACTGAGTCTGAGCTACAAAAGTTATAGAGACAAATTAAAAATTTGCCTTACATAAGACGTAAATTTCAATTTTTGTTTTTTTGCACATTCAGCTTTGATAAAGAGCAAATTGCAAAGTGATATTTATGTTCTTAAAAAATTAAAAGTTCAGATTAACAAAAAAGGGAGGCTTTGGGTTAAGAATTATATTTATTACATGTCTATTATGGACTAAATTTGAAAAAGCTTTTATATGGACCAGAGACTTTTTTTCGTACTGTTTTGTCAAACGATGTCCTTTGGATACAAAAAATATTTGAGTATTTTACATATACTGTAAGGCTAGAAATTAATGCGAGTACAAATTAATGCGACATGGGGTATAGAGACTAAAATGCGAGTACAAATTAATGCGATCCGCAATAGGTGTCGCATTTTTGAATCAAAATTCTAAAGTGATTAATGAATGAAGATCAAGATTTTATCTTAAGTAGTCAAATAGAAAATCTTTTGTTTTTTAACGTCATTGATTACTAATCAGCTTCAAATTTAGAGTTAATGACCTAATTACTTAATCCCACCCGGTCTCAATTTAAATACTTAACCTATATATCGATGTTCACTAATGTCAGCCATATTTGAAAAAATTCACTTGGGAATATGTATTTAAAAATGGGGATACAAAATAATGCGATTGCGGATAGGTTGCATTCAATGCATTAATTTCTATCTCACAAAAGTTTGTAGCCTTACAGTAATATATAAAAGTCTTGGTCGACGAAGATTCTCATATGTATAGGGCAAAACATATAAATTTTATTTTAAGATCACAAGCCTCAATACTCAATGATACAAAACCAATAGTTAAGATCAAATCATACTTTCATTAACCATTGTTTACTCTTGTTAAAACATGACTTACTAATCTCATTTCATCAATAGCATTATTTAGACATCATTTAATTGCAGATTATTGTTGTTGTTTCCTCCACTGCTCATCTAGTTTTTTCTGGACTTAGATTTTCAAATAGGTATTCTATTTTGCTCTAAATTGAAATACTAAAAGTATTGTGAAGACAATCTGATGATTGTTTATTTGTGTTTATTATTTTGTTAGTGAGCTATATCAACTTATTATTATATATTTGTCAATTACTATTCACAGTAACCACTTATTTACCATTTATATATTTTAGTTTAACTCTTTTTTATTTCAAATTGCGCATGCATGACATTACAAGGCTTGCCAAAAAAGGATTTGAATATCAGATTTTGTTTACTTGAAAAATATGAAACCCTGGAAATATTGATAAGGTATTCTGCTTTGAAACACTTAACTGTTAATTGGTCACAGCAAATTAAATCAAAAAAAATCTTGTCACAGGCAAATCGGTCACAAGTGATATTGGCTACAAATTTAGTCACAAGGCCAATTGATCTAATTTGAACAATGTAATATGACCAACATACCTTGTGAGCAAATTACTGCACCTAATAATGGAATGAAACCACATTTCATATGAAAATTAATGCTGGTGTTATAGACAGTAATATGAATACTGTGAATTATTTTATATTATGGTATTATTTCCCTAGAGCTATAAACAAATGCGACAGAAGGGTTCCATATTTTTTTAGTTTCACAATGACAAATTGAATAATATACTGATTATCTGAATTTCAAAATATCTGAAGCTAATAAGTTTCAAAATTATTAAGACATGATATACATATCAAGGTTTTCTCTCCTGATAATTGCTACTACTGTATATGCATATTTATGAACTCAGTGTATATTATATGTCATGTTATTCCATTCTGCGTGATAAATACTTCATTAGAAATGTAAAAATTGCAGCGATATGATATTACTAAATAATAAATTTGTCTGACAAAATTCTCTAATTTGACATACGATTACAATGGAAAATAAAAACATAGTTTCATATAGATTTATATTTGACTAAGTAGAATAAAGAGAAGATGGAAATGTCAAGCAAATTAAAAACAACTGATATATTTATGTCATTTATATTCAGTTAGGTGGTAGAGAACATACTTCTCATAAAAGTACATGCCTAGGTCACGAGGTCAAAATCTATGTGCAAAATAAAGTGCAAATTAAAAGGGTAAGAAATTCGTTGTTAATTCATAATGATCACTTTTAAAATGATGAAATATAGTTTTGTGAAAATGCTGAAATGTAACAATTAACCTTTTGATAACATGACAATGAAGATAGTATAAATATATTTTGATGTAAATTGTAGCTTCAGGTTAAAACAAAAATAAAACAGGACAGTGGAACCCTTATCTTGACAATGTTAAACTATTACAAGCTTTGTCTTGTCACTTGAATGCAATCCACCTTCGTATATAATGGACGTTTGTAAATGCAGCAATTTCATTGAATTTTAATGAAAACATCCAATGAGAGCCTTCCAACATAAAGTCTGTATACACAAAAACCATTATGTTTACAGTCTCTAATTAGTTGGTTCTCTTGCCATTTATGATACAAGAAAGGTGGCTATTGCAGTCAAGGTGTAAGGATGTTAATAATAGCTTGACATTATACAGATGTGGTTATCAAAAAATATTGCCATCATGATTGTAGACATTTTGCACATGTATTGTACTTAGGAACTTCCATGAAATTGTCACAGGAACTTCCATGAAATTGTCACAGGTTTTTACGATCAAAACATTTCAAAATATCTAGTATATTCCATAAATTTGTCAAATAAGAGGTACACTTAAAACTCATTGTTATTCAGACTTATGTTTTTCACATCATATGTAATTCTGTAACTTATAATTAATTTTTAAACTGTTCTGTATGTCTGCCCCCAGGCATTAAACAATAAACCTTGAATAACTGTGCAAGAGTGTTAGGACTAACATTAAAGATGGATTGCCTTTTATCGATGAGTCAAATTACGGATTATATTTCCTTATTATATTAGAAAGCTACAAATAAATCCAAATGTATAAAGATAATTTCCTTAAAGTTTTTGCTTGAACAACATATAGAAATTTCTTTAGTTATCCTTGTTACCTAGGTGAATACCCTTGTTACCTAGGTGAATACCCTTGTTACCTAGGTGAATACCCCTGTTACATAGGTGAATATAAATTTGACCTCAGTTTTATAATTTCAAGGATAAATCTATTTTAGAATGTTTCACCTGAGAAGTGTCTATGTCCTTTACCTCCATATAAGCATTGATAAGTTGAATAATATGTTCTAACTCTTGTACAGATTTTTATTATCATGCAAGCCAAATCATATTAACCAAAACCAAACGACACATGTCACAAAACATGACAGACCAAAGAAGTTTATTTTATTCAATGTATATTATTATTTCTATATGTAGATTCGATATTATATTATATTAGTTAGGCTTTAAGTAGACATATAATGTGCTTTCCATGTCGCTTTTAAAAAGCATGATATTCTTTTGTATTATTCTTAGTATTGTTTTTGATTTAATCTGTTTTTCTTATTATTTGTTTTTGTATTGTTTTTGTTTTTATATTTACAAAAATATGTTTGTTTTAAACAATGATGATACCACCAGCGTATGAAGTTAAAGATGGGGCCAAATTTTAATTGTCAAAATAGAAATTGTGATTTTTGACATAAAATTGCTTTGTTTTCATGATTTTTTTTGTAAATGAATAGTTGTCTTTATTTTTGTATTTTTGAGGGGATTATTAATTAATCTTATTAGCAAGCTTGATTAATACTTAAAGAGTGGTGTCTGTGGTTTTTCCCGTCCGTTCACGTGTTACAGTAATGAGTCAAGAATAATTTCAAAATTGTGATAATTTAATTGTACTACAAATTCCCATAACAGGAGACAACCATTAAAAAAATATATACTTTTGTCCTGTCGTCCAACATCAAGGCTAAATGCCTTCCTCAGAAACACTTTTGAAGTAATTTATGATCATATTTTTCTCCTCTGTGATTATTCAATTTAAGATAGATATTTAAATACCAGAACTTTCTTTTTGTAATATTTTCTTACAATTTCTATCAGCTGAATGACAACTGTGTTTCTATAATTATATGTGATATAAATTTTACTTTTACATAAGTATGAACCACAAATTCTACATTTGTAAAAGTAGGTGAAACATGTAAAATGATTTTAGGGTATAGTTTTACTACAGTCAATAGCAGAGTAGTTAAAATTAATCTAATACTGATCTAAATCACTGACTCATTACTATAACTAGTATCAAATACACAATTATCTGTTTATTATTTAAAATACACAAAAGCTTTATATCTGTGCATCTATAACTTAATACTGCACTCTAAAACCATTGCTCTATCTAACTATATAGATATACTTATTGTTATGGGTTGTGTCTGTGTATATAAGACTAATGGTGAAAGTATTAGTTGAACCTAATCCAGTTGTGTATTCACTTGATTTCTACAGGAGATTGCTTGTGTGATTTAATTCACATTTACCTTATTTTGAACTTAGATACAGAGAGCTAGCTCTCCAGAAAATCTTCCTTTGTTTTAAGATTTAAAAGAAATAAGAGCATGAACAGAGATCGTGAACAGTTTGAACTTTATATTAAACCTATGGTCGTAAATATGTTTGTTCTTGGTATTTATTTTTTAATGTTCACTCCTTACCATTGTATTATACTAGACACAGACTCTAAAAGGGATTGTAAAGAGGTTTTTTTTTCTTGATATATGTAAAGGGGATCAATTTTTAATATTCTAATTTCAATCAGATGTCTGTAGTTCCTGCAATTCCACCAAGAACTTAATGACGTCCTTGTATCACATTTAAAGGAATTCATGATAAGTGACATTATCAAATACTTAGTTTTTGTAGAATTGTAGGAACCGAAGACATCTGACTAAAATTAGGGAAGTGCAAATCAATGCTATCAGTGTCCCCACAGAAACATATTGGAAAACCTCTTTACAGTCCCTTTAAGTATTAGTTTACCCATGTCAAATGTGGTGATGTTTTGCACAAAAAGCAATATTATCCAAGGTCTGTTTTTAAAAAATGTTAATGATTATTTTAAGAAAGACAAGAATTTAACTGGTCAGTTGATATTGGGAATACAGTACCATCTAATCAAATTTCTTCAAATACCGTAACATACATATTCATGATGTTGTATGTTTTGAACTCTGACACCAAGGCCTTGATAAACTTGTGTGATATTATTTAGGAGTCACTAGAATAATACATCCATCTGTTTCTGTTATTGAATATTCAATTTTTTTGTTTTTTTATGGTATTTCAAGTGGGCGAGACGTTTAACTTAAATATACTAATGATAGTCTTGGGTATAAGAGTTATTTTCAGGTTATTTTCACTCAAAATTTACTGTGTTTTTTTTAAAATTGCAATTCTTTCAAATGAATATTAAACAAATTTAATTCAGTCCAAATATTAACACCACTAGTTTATTTCCAACTGTTATATTTAGTGTGGCTCTTCTAAAGATGTGCAAAACAATAGGCTGTCTCGTTTTATTTTTAAATACACGCCAAGCGAATTATAATATATAAGTTTAAAACTCTTGTCTCTAAGGCTAATAGCTTTTTCTAGTACAATTTAATGCTATCTAGAAATGTTTTTTCTTTCATTATTAATGTGCAACATTATATGTTACTGTCATTGTTTAAGTGCTTCAGGCGAAATTTACTACAATGTTGATTCTATCTTATATATTATATCTCTTATCTTTACTTCTAATTATTATTATTATTATTATTATTATTATGCTACAGTAATGACAATATTGCGCTTCCAGAAATAAAGCTTTATGTGATGCTAATATTAGTTGTTTTCATTTATTTGCCCCCCTAAATTTGGTGGAACTTAGGTTCGACTCTGGTTAGGAATTTTGCTCATGCTTGTGAGGCAGGAATGTTAACTATTATGATATTTTAAGATATCTTGCTGTATCCTCTATCATCCAGCCCAACCTTGTCTGTAGGCCTACATGGCTACCACAAACAAACAATTAGACAGGTAAGGCCTTGGTGGCAGACGCTTACCACTACCAGTGTAGTCCTTAATTTGTCGATCCACTCCACAATCTGCATCTTTAGAAGAGTGCAAAGGATAATTTCAACATAGGTAGACCATCAATGTAGGTCTACTCTATTATTCAACATGCAAAACAGCAAAGACTGGCTTATTTTGCATAACTGAAAATTGATGAATCATTTGGAGATTTGTCAACTAAAGCCTTATGCTGTTATGTTGAATGTGATTTTAGTTTTGGCTTCATCATTAGTAGCCATGATTCATCAATTCTGGTAGCCATACAGCCATACGATACAGGTACTATTTATAGGCCCTAAAAGTTATAGTCCTAATTGATTAACCAATAAAGAAATTATTATTCCAGTCTTGTGTTTGACTACAATGGTAGTCAAATGGGAAATATAAAAATATAAATAGGCCCTATGCATAAGCCTACTACAAAATTGACATCACAGATATAATGAAATGCAGAAATGTGCTCATTGCAGCATCTCTTTGTCAAACTTCAATAGAAATGAAATAAGCCATAGTTTCAATACAATATCAATGTCACCCTCTCTCATTTAACTGTGGGCCTAACCATGACTTGATATCTATGAGTTATGCTAGATATACATCACTTTACTGTTGTCTTCGCTTGTAACTATTTTTATAGAGTTATCTCCTATAATAAATGGCGGCTTCTATTCGTTACTTTTTTTAAAGTTGATGTGATTATAAAAGATATAATTATCAGTGATAAATACAGCTATGGCTACCTGCATTAGAAGAATTCTGGCCAATCGGGTAAGTAAGCTCTTTCTTTCGCAGAGCAAAGATCCTACGGCCTGCTGTCTTCAGACTTCAGAGTCACAAAAACTACAAACACGTGTTACTGAAGTGATGCTCTTGAGCCATCTACAAACAAAATACAAATTACGTAATTTATGTGCATAGCATTGTTTTTTAAAACGAGACTTTTTCTTTTATAGCTGGTAAGATCACTTGGACAGGGTATTGAAGAGAAACATATCTATGAAAACTGTCAACTATCACAAAGGTGATTTTTTATTTAAATAGTCCTCTCATTGTTTAATTTAATGGTAGAAATATAGAGATCAAGTGCCAGTGTCATTCTTTCATTCTATTTAGTGTGTATGGGGACCATTTATTTTTTTTGTCATGGCTTCTGTTAGATTGCCAATGACACTTTCATTCAACTTACTCAATGATAATTAGTTAGATTAGCCTATAGGAATACTACCGTAGAGCCTACGGTAGCCTACCTCTTAGAATGGACAAATCTTTTTATTCAATTTTTGGCCATCCCATGAGGTACATTAGTATAATAATGTTTGTGAAATTTTCATTTCTACTATTCACCATATGGTATCATATATAGAATTTTTATTACTTAGGCCCTATTATTGCATTGTCTTTGGGAATGAAAATCAGACTAGAATGACCTTCAGAAGCACTTGTTGCTTATTTGAAATTTTGTTTGAAACACTTGGATTTGATACACAGTAAAACTGAAAGTGTCTGTAGATATTTTAGTCTTGATTATTGTAAAATAAGAATCTAACTAAAAAAAATAAGATCTTAAAAAATGAGTAAATTAGTTCTCTTTATTCTATTTATTAGACTTGATTCCAATCAGCCAACATTTTGTTTAAAACAAAGCCAGTTATTCAACAGCCAGTTATTAAACAGTATACCCACGGTAAGGAAATCTATTAAACCAGTACTGGTACTTCTTTTTACCTGAAATAAAAGTGCCGGTAGTCGGTAGATAAAAACAGTTACACAGGTGTGTCAATAATATTTGAGGGGAAAGGAGAAAAGTAGGTGGCTGCGTGAATAAATGTAGAGGCGCGGAGAGCTTGAAAAATTTTAGTTTTAAAACTGACCAATTTGAAGCTTTCTTTTGCATTGAAAGAATTATTAAGCTAATTTCATAACCACATAAAGCATTATGTTCAAATAATTAATTTATATTCATATACCAGAAAAATTACTTCACCCTTTACTGAAAGTCAAATTATCAAATACAGTATACTTTAAGTTATCCAAAATCTCTTTGACCGCAAAATAATGTTGGATAATAGCGTGATTGTCTGATTCCTCAAATTTTCGAGAATATTTGTTACCGTATGTTCCACATGTAACTATTAATAGCTCAGTGACCCTCGTAACATTAAATATTAATTTTAAATATTAAAAAAACAATATTCTGTTTAATTTTATTATTCTTATGCTGAGTTACTTTACCTACGTGTTTTTATTAGAATTAATACGTCTTTCATCAGATTTAATACGTCTTTTATCGAAATTAATACCGACGACAAACATTTGCTTTTTACTTTTCGTGTAGGGGTGTTCAACCGAAACCAAATTTCATAGGTAAATTCTTCTGCGTAATGCGAAACACTTTCTTATTTACCAACCAATTAATATTCAAAGCCATATTGGGCACGCATATCGGTAAGGCATTTTATTTATTCCATATCCTTTTGTGATTAAACGATTGGTAAAGTCCCGAATCATGACACAGGCCATTTGATGGAAAGGCAACGACCTTGATCTTAAACAGAGGTCATTGGCGGTGATTAATCAGCAGGATTTTTTTCAGTGATATTTTGTTTTCATATGATTTAAGCCCGATTATTGATATGATAAATGATTATCTAATTAAAGATAAGTAATTTAAATGTGGGATTATACAGACTTTTTTGAGCTTCAGCACCACTGATTAGTGTTGGAATTCAGAAAAGACAGAATGTCGTAATACTCCGGGAAGTTGAAGAATAAATGTAAAAAAATTTTTCCTTGTTAGAGTCACCAATTTGCTGAAGTCGTTTAAATAATAGTGGGTTCATATAATAGTTATTTTGTGGACATATCATCGATATTAACTGGTGAATATAAAAAAAATAACTACAGTTCAATGTTCATTAAAATTTCAATAGTTACAAAACTTGTTTTGGGCCAAAAGTAGACGGCGGTATCGACTAAAGTAGCATTCGTTTTTCGCCGGCTGCCGGCTACTAATGACACCCCTGGTTACATGCTCAAATTAATAAAAACCATAGACCAAAATAAAGAGATCTTTATCTGAAAGTTTAAGCTAATAAAGGAATCCTGCTATTAATTTTTAATGTTAAAACTATTTAAAAGGTTTAAATAAACCCTTTTGGTTTCCTTTTGTAATAAGAAAGCTTCAGACAAGAAAGTAAGAAACCATGAGTTGTATATTTATCTGACAATAAAAAATCTTGAACTTTGTTTTATAGGATGATGTCATAGAGAAAGTAGAGATAGATCAAAATGATAATGGTATTATTTTTGTAAACAAAGACAAATTTTTTAAGGTAAGAGTTTTAAGAATTATTTCAATTATTCTCGAATATGAAATGTTTTTGAACTGTTAGGTGTTTGTTAAAAGGATCCTGATTGGCTGGAAGTGAGGGTTTTTAGCATTAGTCATAGCATGTCGAATTCATACAAAAGTTATCTCCCTTTACACAAATTCCCATCAACCATCTGTCCAGGAGACATTGAGTGTAAAATTCTGAATTCCTGAACTATCTGAATTGTCAATTCGAAAGACAATCGCAATTCCTAAAACTAAACTTAATTTACTCAATTTCAGGATCAAAACATTTTAAATCAAAAAAGGAATATTTTTGAAGCGATTTTCAGACGCCATGTTTAGCTAGAAATTTAGAGAAAAGTCTCTTATGTCTGAAAGAACTTAAACCTGAGAAAACTTAAGAATAAATCACATGAAACAAAACATGATAGAAATAATACTGTAATTTTGATTTTAGTCAATCCTAGATTCTGTTGTCAAACATGGACCATTTTACAACAGAGCTGATTTGGATATTAAGAAGAAAAAAGTTTTGATAGAATTCAGGTGAGTGGATTTAATCTCTTGGACCTGTTTCATAAAATTTTAACAAAGATACAATCAAGATTTTAAGAAATACAGTAACATGATTGGTTAATAAAAACTCAATTTTATTGATTGACCAAATGTGACCATTGGAACACTAAAATCATCCTAAGTTAAGTTTTTGTGAAACAGGCTCCTGTTTGTTTTGGAACTCTCACTAGAAAAATTTTCAAAAATTTGTAGCTGAAACCATCAACACAATATATGAATTTGATTAACAAGTTTGACACTCCTTTTGCCAAGCCTTATTTTATATTCCAAAATTTAAACAATTGTTGTTATTATCTATTTGAAATGGTAATTTATTTGTCTTATTAACTTTAAAACATTTCTTGTAGCTGTATCTATTACTGAGGTTTTCAACTAATGTTTTTATAGATTTTGAATGCATATGACTAAAGTTTTGACATATTTTAACTTATAATAAAAGGAGTGAATCCATGTTGAGGGTTTTAAGTATATATTTATTTGTTGACAAGATATCTATTTTCATTGCAGTTCACCAAACATTGCCAAGCCTTTTCATGTTGGTCATCTAAAATCTACAGTTTTAGGCAATTCTTTGTCTAACCTTTATAAAACATTTGACCATGATGTTGTTCGAATGAATTATCTTGGAGATTATGGCATACAGTTTGGTTTGTATTTTATTCAGAATTAACTGACTGAAAGTAGAGCATGATACATATATTTCTAATTTAAAGTTGTTATGAAAGAAACAGCATAAAGTTTATATTGACTGTTTGTTACTGTTTGTTTACTCTTAACAACCATTGACAAATGGAAATGAAAAAAAAACAGGCAATGATAATGTCCTGGCAAAATTTTGTCTTATTGCATGGCATTTTTTTTTAAACCCAATAAGAGAATAGGTAAAATTTGATTTCATTGTTAAACTATATATCACTGATCCTATCTGTTTGTGTTTCTTTTAAATTTTCCGTTCAAAGATACCTTGCAATAATGTAAAAGGAATAGACTGTACATTTTTACAAAGCATAATCTTCCAGAGCACAGTGGTTAAAGCGTTGGTACTTAAACGTCATGACGTCATTTGCTTGGATACGTTGAAAATGTCGGACGTGAGTTCTAATCTCGATCGGTGTTTGAAAGTTCGATGAATAAGTCATCTTCACTCATAACTCCAGTCCACCCAGCTGCAAATGGGTACGAATAATCTGAGAAGGATCAATGCCAAGAGGTTTGGCCAAGGAACAGCCCCTCTCACGGCGGACTTGTGAACAAAACCTTGTTGTTAGTTGTCATCCTTGTAAAATATAGTTGTTTCTTTCTTTTTTCTTTCTTTCTTCCATCACAAATTATTCTTTTGTTACTGACTCTACAACATATGCTAAATTACTTAGTTTTATATTCAATACTATTCTATTTGATATAGTTATTATGTATCTGGCCTATCAAAGATATGGTAGTGAGGAAAAATTAAAAGCAGATCCATTAAACCATTTATATGAGGTAAATAATGTACAATATTTCAAACTAAAAAAGAAAGGAGCCCCTTTGGCTGGCTAAACCTGAAGTTTCAGGGTTCAAACTGTGCATGTTAAAGATCCCTTGAGAGTTCAAATCACAAATGAGTAAAATAAGCTAATCAGGGGCAGAAGATTAAAAACTCCATTCATTTCACTTTCAAAACAAATGGTAACTCATTTTGTGTTAATGATTTTTCGAAAAAATGATATTTTTAGTCATATTTGTAGGGGATGAAAATGATATTTTTAATCATATTTGTAGGGGATAAAAAATTTTTTTTAACCCTCTCATTTAAAATTTCAGTTGTATGTTAATATTCACAAAGAAATCGATGAGGAAAGAGGTTCAGCTAGAGATGGCAGATCTACTCCTACGTATGAAGAAGCTAAAAAGCTTTATAAGAGAATCGATAGTGGTAAATTATTATTTTATGTTATATATTTTTTATAGAGATATATGGCATACCATGTTGTCAGATGAAATTTTATCAAAGTGCTTATATTGATGACTTTTAAAAACATGTGTGGTTGACCCTAGCCATTTAAATTAAATAGTAAATTGGTAGAATTGGCAATCCTTTTGGTAGAGTTTTAGATGGCATACAAGTAGAAACCCAAGAAATTGTACATAACATTAACTGTACATAGACTTAACTTACAAAGGAAAACTGTATAATTGTAGGGGAAAGAATAGAAGAATATGAAACAATATGGAAGAAACTTAGTGAAATATCTCGATTAGAATATGATAAAATGTACAAGGTATGTATGCACTCAAAAATACCGATGCCACAGCAAGTGCTTTAAAGAGTCTGACTGTAATGACTGGTCTCCACGTAAAGTATATGAGCTTTGAGTTTATTGTTGAAAGGCTGTATTAGGTTGTGTTTGCCTTTGACAAATATAGAGTGCTTCCAATCATTTGGAAATATGTAAAAAAATATATTTGATTTAAAAACATTCTGGAATATCAATAAATTATTATTAGATTTTTGTAGAGATTAGGAATTGAATTTGATGAAACAGAAAGTGAGTCTATGTATTTTGAGAGAGCTTATAAATTAGCCAAAGACCTTGAGGAACAAGGCAAGTTAAATACCAGGTAAAAACAGCATTTAAATTCATAAATTAATACAAGCGTGTTTTAAAAACGACCTGACCTCGGCCATTGGCATTAATCCTAATCACTCTTCTCATGGTCTATAATTTTTCTTACTCTACAACTAGTAAGAATCCTTATCATTGTTCTCTATTTATATCACTGTTCTCTATCACTTTTTTCTATCTATATCACTGTTCTCTATCTGTATATCACTGTTCTCTATATCACTGTTCTCTATCTATATCACTGTTCTCTATCTATATCACTGTTCTCTATCTATATCACTGTTCTCTATCTATATCACTGTTCTCAATCTCTATCACTGTTCTCTATCTATATCACTGTTCTCTATCACTTTTCTCTATCTACATGTATATCACTGTTCTCTATCACTTTTCTCTATTTATATCACTGTTCTCTATCACTTTTCTCTATATATATATCACTGTTCTCTATCTGTATATCACTGTTCTCTATCTGTATATCACTGTTCTCTATCTGTATATCACTGTTCTCTATCTCTATCACTGTTCTCTATCTCTATCACTGTTCTCTAAATCACTGATCTCGTCCATACCAAAGCTCTCTATCTATATCACTGTTCTCTATCTGTATCACTGTTCTCTATCTCTGTCGCTGTCCTCTATCTCTATCACTGTTCTATATCTCTATCACTGTTCTTTATATCACTGATCTCATCCATACCAAAGTTCTCTATCTATATAACTGTTCTCTATCTATATCACTGCTCTCTATCTCTATCACTGTTTTCTATATCACTGATCTCATCCATACCAAAGTTCTGTATCTATACCAAAGTTCTGTATCTATATAACTGTTGTCTATCTATATCACTGCTCTCTATCTCTATCACTGCTCTCTATCTCTATCACTGTTCTCTATATCACTGATCTTGTCCATACCAAAGTTCTCAATCTCTATCACTGTTCTCTATCTGTATCACTGTTCTCTATCTCTATCACTGTTCTCAATCTCTATCACTGTTTTCTATCTCTATCACTGTTCTATATCTCTATCACTATTCTCTACCTATATCACTGTTCTCTATCTGTATCACTGTTCTCTATCTCTATCACTGTTCTCCATCTCTATCACTGTTCTCAATCTCTATCACTGTTCTCTATCTCTATCACTGTTCTCTAACTCTGACACTGTTCTATATGTCTATCACTGTTGTCTATATCACTGATCTCGTCCATACCAAAGTTCTCTATCTATATCACTAATCTCTATCTCTATCACTGTTATCTACATGTATATCACTGATCTCGCCCATACCAAAGTTCTCTATATCACTGTTCTCTATCTCTAACACTGTTCTCTATATAACTGATCTTGTCCATACCAAAGTTCTCAATCTCTATCTCTGTTCTATATCTCTATCACTGTTCTGGTCAATACCAAAGTTCTCAATCCCTTTCATAACTTAAAATCTTGAACTACTTCCAGTATCTATCTACAATCTTATTGCTTTGAATGTCTTGAGGAGCCATGGTGGCTTGGACGCAAACGTTGAGGTTAACCTTCGTTTTTTTTAAAAACCGTCTAGTCGTTTGGATGGGACAATAAAGCGAGGCCCTGTGTGCTACAGGCCTTGCACGTTGAAGGTCCCTCGACAGTTCAAAATCGATTTCCCTCATAGTACACTGTATGGCTTTGCCTGTCTTCATTAGCCCATAATGGCAGAAGAGTAGGACATAAAACCGTATTCATTTCATTTTTCATTTAAATGTCTTAAAGAAATTAATTGATTATTTTTAGGGATGGTATGGGTATTCTTGTGGTACAACATGATGATGAAGAACAAAGAATACCTCTCAGGAAGTCTGACTTGTCAACTCTATATATTACCAGGTAAGCTTCTACTGTCAGGTTTGAGGGTTGATAATATTTTTATCAACTGTATGTTTTAGAATGTACACTACAATTAATTGCTTTAATCCCTTTTCAACAAAAGCATGCAGTGAGCAGGTATATTATGTTAAATATATCAAATATCATAAAAAATAAAATGATTTTAAAGATTACAGCATTATATTGAAGAAATATTGTGTAAAGTTTAAGTGTAGGCCTATATTAGTAGTATAAAATGGTGGAACCGCACTGAAGTGTCTATAGGTTTTCAATATTGCATGAGGGGCTTGGCATAGTGCTACATGTACCAAGAGTGTGCATAGCACACTTGTTATTTTGACACAAATAGCTAGGCAATTCATTGTGTTTGTGAAAGTGTATTTCTAAATTTGACCTAATTTGACGTATTCTATTTATAACTCCTATGTATACGGCTGTTGGATTCCCCCTGGAATGTTATAGTAAAAACATAAGACGACGTCATAGGGAGTTCCCTCTAACCTACTCGGCTCAACTTGTACATGTGACTTGATTTGGTTGCATTGTTGTCAAAAAGGGATTAAAGACATTGTCAGTGGAAATAATAGCCCATGGGTGGTTGGACCGGCTTCAAAATATGGTTTAATGGTAATTTGTTGTCTAGGTTGACACTGCAGCTGGGAAATCGCTAAGCGACATGGCTTTTGAAAACAATAATGGCAACTCAATCATTCGATTCTGTACAAAAAGTAGTTCGACCGTATTCAACGTATGTGTAATATGGAATCAATTATTACATGGGCCCGATTTCCCTTATATCGGTATAGTAGGATTACACATGTATGTAACAAATGACTTTGCGATATTACTAATCAATAACTTGGTCTATATAATGCCAAATTCTTGACTTATAGATTTTCTAGATTTACCTGTAGGTAGGAAAAAGTGCTGCGCATTATTATTATTTTTTCGATGACTTGTGTAAACAAGTCTTTTGATTTGTACAGAAGATGTTGGTAGGTTACAGACAAGTTATTCCAATTTGCATAGAGTAACCTGCCCCCAATTTTAACTCTGATTTTCAGTTTAAAACAATTATTACAAATTAGTATATTTGAAAATTTTGACTTTCGAATAAATAGTGTGTTTGATTGATTCAGTGATTTGAATGCTTTGATTTTGTTTAAGAAGACCATTAGGATTGAAATGTAGATACATAGATATAATCAACGTTTTCTGATTTTTTTTAATAATATTTCAGAGATATAGTAGCAATTGCAGATAGATTTGAAAAATATAGATTTGATCAAATTCATTATGTGGTAAGCTTATCTGTTTTTATTCCTCAATATCTATTTAATAATATCCAATAATATATCTATAATAAGTAGGCTTTTCTTGTTAGTTAATTCGTGCATTTCAGAGTCTATTACAGTCAGTTGTAAATAACAATAAATAAGAATCTATGGTAATGGTATTTATCTTGTTCATTTATAGGTTTCTGCAGATCAATCTAAACATTTTAGCAATCTCTATTCAGCTGTAAAGTGCTTGTATCCAAATATTTTTCAGAATATGTAAGTTTAATTGTTAAAAAAATGTCCACTATCATTAGTATAAGCAAATTGACCTCTTCAAATTCAAGAATATGCCCCTCCACAATCCTTTTAGGAGTTACAGTATTTCTCCAATCTTGATGCATGTTTATATTGATGAGATCAAGTTCGAAATTAGTAAAAATCTGTTGAAAGGTTTATAACTATAAGTTATTGACATTGATTTTAAAAGCTATTCAAATTTGACTTGTAGGCATAATAGAGGCTACAGTTTTTATCCTATCTCAATCAAACTTGGAATGCATGTATTTATTGCCTTGTCTGCTTAGAGTTTTATTGTGTAGAGTATTCAAGTTATCATGTGTAAATTAATCATAATCAAATGCTTTCCTTTGTTACTTGTAGTTTCTTGTACTATTTGTAGACAAGGAAGTGAATTTCATGTAAAATTTGGTAGAATAATTGGTATTAGTACTAGGAAAGGTGATGCAATATTTTTAGAAGATGTGTTGAATGAAGCTAGGGATGAAACTCGAAATTTAATCGAATCTTCTAGAAGTAAGTGGCAAAATCTAATGACTTCCTTTGTATTGTCATATAGCAGTTTAGTTAAAGGCAATAACACAGATAGTAAATCTATATAACCCAGAATATTCAACTGAATGATGATATGGCTTGGCCAAGCTGTTAGACAAGGAATGAAATATTCATACGCCAAATTTTTTTAAAGGGGCCCAGGCTTGACTTGTTTCGGACAATCATCCGACAGCCTTAAACACATGAAATCTTTGCTTAGCTAATCAGAAATAGTCTACAGAGCTTACCTTTGAAATTTGAGCCTTCAAATTCATGTGTATCCATAATTATCCGTAATTGAAAAATCATAACGTCTTAAGAAATTACGAACGTCCCACCATATTGGAAAACGGTTCGTCTTGATAATCAAAGAGTTATCCTTCCCGTCGTGCAATAGAGCTCATATATATAAATAGACTACAACGCATTTTCAATTGTAGACTTTGTCAACAGGACACACAATTTTCAGACTGACTGGAGACCAGCCGCGTACAGCAAGGAAAAAAAAATGAAAAGTGAAATTTTTTGTTTGAGGTATATTTCAAGGTATTTTGCGATTTTCTTAGAGCTTGAGTATTTCTGAGGACTGTTTAAATGTAACAAAGGCCCAAAACGACCCCTAAAAATCAAGCCTGGGCCCCTTTGATGCAATTTATTTTTTTTCAGATACTAAAATCAACGAGGATGAATTTGTCCAAGTTGCTGATCATCTCGCAATATCATCAGCTATTGCTCAATATCTGTCCTCAAGAGGACGCTATGAGTATGATAAGAGCAAGTTTATGAATTTAAATTCTGATTCTGGCTTATTTTTACAATATTGTCATGCAAGATTATACAGGTAAGTTTTTACAGAGCTAAATCTAAATTTAGATTGATTTGAGTAAACTTTTAGGACATTTCAAATTATTCAATGACACTGTCTATTAGAACAAAAGTTACACCCATTGATTTCACTATTTATTGATAAATACATGCTAAGTAAACTGTACTTGGATGAGTAAGTGACACTTTTGCAGCCTATTCATTTTGGCATGACTGTCGGTCATGACCGGCATAAAGGGGCAAATCAAATACCCTGGTAAGTATTCTTACAGATTCATCTGTAGATGCATTTTAAACTGTACATAAACATTATGTTGTACTTAACATGTGAACAAAGGTATACTCATAGATATACATCATTGGTAAACTGTACTTAATGCATTATATATAGTATACTTACCTGGTAATGTATACATCATTGGTAAGGCTGCAACGTTTAGTCTTTTCTGTAAACGTTTAAACGAAAGTTATTAAACGAAACGGTACCGTTTAAACGTTTGGGTTTGGTTGGTCCAATGCTACACAATGTCCAAGTCGGCAGTCTTAGAGACACTAAACCTCCACACAAAATGCAAAAGTAAAGCCGAATATTTCTAAGGGAATAGTATAAGATTTGCTGTTGTATTGTTGTCTGTAATGGAGCTAGATTATCGTATCGCAGTGTTATCTGCCATTTATTTAACGGAACGTCATGTGACAGTGTAGTGATACAAACAAATTGAAAGTAGACTTGATATAGAAGGAGGAAATAAATGCGAAATTATACGGAATCAACACAGATGTGTTATTAAGTTTGCGTACTTATAAGCCTGTAATTATTTACTTTTTGTCCTGTAATTTGACGAGTACTGCAAGATTACAGCAAGAACGCAAAGACAGGTCTATATTTAGATCACTAATTCTACTTGTTATTTAAACATAGGGGTTATTCGGCGGGAATATAAATCTTCCGCCAGAAGTTATTTTTGTTTAAACGATTAATCATTTTCTAAACATTTACTGGAACTGGTCTAAACGTTTACATTTAAACGTTTAACCGTTGCAGCCTTAATCATTGGTCAATGTACTTACATGATTAAACTTAATGCTTTATATATAGTATACTTACTTGGAAATGTATACATCATTGGTAAACTTTACTTACATGAATGAACTAAAAGGATTATATAAAGCTCTATTATACTTGGTAATGTAAACATCATTGGTAAACTGTACTTACATGAATAAACTGAATGCATTATATATATAGTATACTTACTTGGTTATGTGTATGGATCGCTGGTAAACTGTACTTTAATGAATGAACTTAATGCAATATATATATAGTATACTTACTTGGTTATGTGTATGGATCACTGGTAAACTCTACTTAAATGAATGAACTTAATGCATTATATATATAGTATACTTACTTGGTTATGTGTATGGATCACTGGTAAACTGTACTTACATGAATAAACTTAATGCATTATATATATAGCATAAATACTTGGTAATGTATACATCATTGGTAAACTGTACTTTCATGAATAAACTTAATGCATATATATATCATATACTTACTTGATAATGTCAAAGACCATATAAATTATAGTAAACTACTTACATAAATGAACTTGAGGAATGTTAATAAAAGCAAAAGAGAAAATGTTCATTCAAAGATATTTAAGATTATGCAACCAAAAAAGTTCTCAGTATTTTCTCTTGTATAACATTTTTCAGTTTAAAGAAAAACATAGATGTAGGTGATATAGAGTCAATAGATCATAAATTATTACCAGAAGAATCTGCTCGTTCCTTAATATATTGCTTAGCAAGGTAGTCTTTTTTACTCTTACCAATTGCATGAATCTCTTGTTGAACACATCGAACTATTTATGGACTAATTTGACTAAACATAAGGGGAGGTACGGTGGCTCATTAAGTTGATTTTTTCTTTCTAACCTGAAGGTCCCAGTTTAAATACCAGCATAGATAAAGATAATCTCTTTTATTTTTTATTTGATTGATATATGTTACAATTCTGGGCAAATTTTCCATCTGTTCAGACTGCCTTGCCAGACTGCCTTGCGCCTAAAAGTAGGACTTACAAGTTCATTTTTTGTTTCAATTCATTTGTTTTAAAATGACTGTGCAGTGGCTCATGGAATTATTTGCCCTAGCTTTAATATTTCACAATCCAACAGTTCTGATTGCACTATCATTAAAGATTCATAAATATTATAATAATAAACAGTAAATAAAGTTTTTTGCATCAAACTTATTTATGTTTTAGGTATCCAGACATTCTTCAAAACTCATTAGCAAGTCTTGCCCCTCATTTATTGGTTCATTATCTGTTTCAATTAGGGTATGTATAGTTTATTAAAATGATGAATAGTTAATGACTTCTTTTACCTTCCGTCCTTTTCACCATTCGGTTTTGTGTTTGATATTTGTGGACCCAGTTATTTCAGAAAAGTGTTTGCAATTGGGGCATTGGGGTTAAAGGTTACAAAAACTACAGCAGAAGGTTCAGTTTGACTAGAAATAATACAAAAACCTTACAGGAAACAAAAGACTGGAAATAAAACAATTAATATTAACATCAACTGTCCACTATTATGCAGTTTGATATTAACAGACCTATGAAATATATCAAATGTAACGACATCATTGTGCATAATTACAATCAGAAAGGCAAGTCAGAATAAATGACTTAGTTAAGTACACTGATATATAATACTAAACTTATCCTGTGGTTCTGTTGTAATAATTATTTAAAATGAAGCAAAAATATTTTTTTTGTATTCATTTAATAAAGACTAACATTTTAAAAATGTATCTTTTTGATTTAATTATTTCAGTCATTCAGTTAATACAGCTTATGCTGATCTGAAGGTTAAAGATCAATCCACAGAGCTAGTAGAAGTAAGACTTATTTCATACACTCACTTCCAAGCCATTGTACAGAAGTTTTATAAACAAAAATATTATATGTAATGGGGACACCATTCTAATTTGTAATCAGATGTTTGTGGTTGATACTCAACTACAAGTGTTTTATGAATCAGTAATTGAAAAATATATGCTTGTAAAGGCCTTTCATCAAACACTTAGTTCTAGCGGAATTGCAGGAACCAGACATCTGATTGAAGATTGGAATGGTGCTAATCAATGCTATCAACTTCCTTACAAATCTTTTAAAGTGGCATGCTTGTAAATCCTTTAAAGGGCACCTCTTGACACTTTGCTTCCATACTATCCTTGCTTTGCCAAAGTATTTCTGGAAATGAAGAATCCATCTCTAGGTTCCAGAAGATTAAAAGTTGCCACATATTTCTCTATTTGGATGGAATTTGTACAATTTGATTTAATTCACAGATATTTTGACTAATCATAGGAAATATTGGATCAATAAAGGAGCCATTTTGAAACTATTAAATAATATCCCTATTATCTTAATCTGTAATCTATTACAGCTAACTCAATATTTCTGTTTCAGGCCAGACTGGGATTATTCAATTGTGCTCGTCAAACATTGGCTCATGGACTCAAAATATTGGGCATTGAACCCTTGAATGAAATTTAGAGCTGTGTTTTAGTATATGCCCAGATCGAAGAAATAGAGAAGTCTCCATGCAAGAACAACACCAGTAATCTAAGGTTTAGCCAACTCAATGGCCAACAGATGGGTCTATTGGTGAAAGATGAAAATCGGTCATTATGAAAATCCTTGCCTATGACCATTATAATTAGGTTATTAGATTGTAACAAGGTGAACAAACGAGCATGATTCTCTAGTGTATATAAAACAATTTGCATCAGATTTTAATGAAATTTGGAACTTATTGATGATTATAAGAGTTGCTGCCCTTTACATGTTGGGTTTCAAAAATATAGAAAGCAGCGGCTTAAATGTTTCTTTAGATAGTGAATTTGTATTTTTTTTTTTCAAAACTATAATAGTTGCACTGAAAGCGTATTTTGATGTGAGTAGTAATCTACAGATTCAAAAAAGGTTAACCATTTATGTATTTTGTACTGAATATTTCGTATGAGTGCTATATAAAATTATTATAGATATAATTAATATTAAACATTGTATGGGATATACAAGAGGTTTTCAAGCCTTGCAGGAATAGTACCTCTGGGAATGGACATAAAACATTTGGATGAAATTTATTGTGAGAGTATTTAAAATTCAAGAAAAATCTTTCATTTACCGATAATTCTTGTCAATCTCTCGGACAAATTGGTTGCCATTATAAATGTGGGCGCATTACGATGGCCATCGCTATTTTTCACTGTGTGATAATCTTGGCAAATCCAATAAAATTCCTAAATTGGATTCTAGAGTCTCAGTAAATACATATAATAAATGTTTTGAATTTAAAGCCACTTACTTGACTTTAATCCATACGACTGTTTCTACCGTATGTACCCAGGATACCCCAGTCGATAGCATATTGATATGTTCGTTATAGGTACCCAGGATTCGTATTTTGAAGGTAATTTGACGATATCCCGTCCAGTGCTTCCTTAACCTTAAATATACCTTAAGAATATTTGTATTATCGAGAACAAGCACAATTTGATTTCCGAACTCTACCTTGTGTTTAAATTAATGTGTTTAAAATTTATGAGTTTTGATATGAATATAGATAATATTTGATGGTCTAACTAAGCTTTATCTATGGTTTCAGTATTGTATCTATTCAAGGTATTTTATACCTAGGCTTATTTCCCTTTTTCAACCTTGTATCAGATTGTGTATAAGAGATATTGATAAAGGTGATAAGAATAGGTTAAAGATATAGGATATATACTATCTATGTTAATGATTTATATCGGACAGTCATTTAGGATTAAAATTCTTCACTAAATGATCGTAAAAATGTACGAGTATTTTTTAGGGTGGATTAACATGTTTTGATTTATAGACTTCTGCCTTGTCTGGCTCTTATTTATTATTATATATTTCTTATAAGTATTAATCCGAAGGTCTGTCTCCATCTTTGTCCATTAATATAAAACTGAAACGAAAATATCGTCGTTGAAAATGTGCACAATAATACTATTATGTCCTCTAATACATCACATTATTCATCAAAAACAGCGGACAAATATTTTATTTTTCAAACACTTGATTGGTCAAACTATTGTTAGGAACTTGTGTTTCTTTGAAATATCTAAAGATATCATGAAATTCAACCTACTATAACATTTGCCAATATGAAAAACTGGCCAATGCTTAGTTGTTGGACAACAATTCAATATATTATGACCTTGAAAATCTTGAGCTTGTCAAGCTGAAAGTTAACCTCTAAATTTTATCACCATGCGCTTGACTGTCACTACACACAAAACGACTATTTTAGACGAAGTCTCCTACATGTACATTTCTCATCTCAGCAAAACAAAAAGAAGTGCAATTTCAGACACCAAAACTACAAGGGAGTAAGAAATAGAATTTCGAACGCGGACTACATTAAATAGTCGAAGGGAAATAACCCACAGAAATATCTGGAGTAAGTAGCCTAGTTAAATCAGATAGGTGTTCGGATTCTATAAACTACTCGTGTGTTTTATGAGCTATATGATGTGATACGTTATGTTATTGGACACTTTATCATTTGTAATTTAAAGGTCGTAGATGATAAAAATTTGAGTGACAGTTAAATAGTTTTTAACAGGCATTAAAATCTGATATTCAACAATTTAGCAAGATTTATATTAGATATTGGTTGAAACTACCATAAACTTTTCTCTTCAAGACGTCATTCCTAATACTCCTAGGCGTTGAACGATCTGAGTTCGGCATTTTCACATACAACTGATTTTATAATAAATTTGATTCGCAAAAATTAAAAAATAAAGGTTAAAAATTTGTTGACCCTGTGTTTAATATTCCATGCTTTTTAGAAAATGTCTATTAAAATTTGCCTGTCCACATAATGAAATAACCGAAACCTTCGGGTTAATTTGACAGTGAATGTATTAAATTGAGCAATTTTTATCATTGACGATTCTTTAAACTCTAGAAATTAAGGAAACCGACCCCCTATGTTTCGTCAGAACTACTAAATTTGTGGTCCCTTACAGATAAATGGTTTAAAACAATTTCAAGATCAATATATCACAGATCGCCCTTTAATTACAAGGTTTAATACAATACCTGATCACATCATGTAATGCAATCAAATACATCTCCTGGGGTGTTGACAAAAGGTCAAAGGTTAACCCGTGACTATTACAGATCCACCCCCTTGTGTTCATCGAAAATGAAATGGAACGCGTGCTGTGATCTGATCAGATGATTAAAGGAGTAAGATGGTTATAGATTATCAGCTTTGAATTACTTCAGAAATTGGTTTCTTCAATATATCTTTTGTGACCTCTCACCTTCAATTAGAACCGCCATATTGTTTTCGAGATGGGCGTCGTTGCGTTGGTGATATATTGAGGCTTTGAATTTGACTAAACTTTTTTAGTTTATTTATGTAAAACAGCCGATATCATTAGGTAGAATTTGATCAATTTGAAAATCAAAATGCAATTTGCTGTCGATCGTTCATGGCTCATATTCCACTTCGAGCTTCCAGTTTATCCCACTCTGTCAATAATTTGATTGGAGGGGTAATTTGAATTTCCAGTCTGCTTTTGGCATTTCGTTTGAGAAGACCTTTGCATTGTATTTGATAAAAAATTTAGCATCTAATTATCGAATACTTATGAATTGAACATTGGAAATATTTAACTTTAGGCCTATATTTGGCGATAAGCAACAAATGATGGGCCTACATTGCCTTTCTGTTTTTTACTGTATAAATGGACCATACCTGATATTAGATCCAAAAAAATGAACTAGAACTGTGAACAACCTCTATGGGTTCAAAAGATATACGCGAAGTTTTATGGTAAATTCACAGGAGAGGAAATAACGGAAATCAATTGATGTTATAACACGTCCTCTCTCATTGTAAATATGTAAATATTGCATGCATTAAAAAACACTGCCTCATATTCTTTTAAATTTTCGGTCTATCATCTTTCGAAGATTATAGGCATGCGTTAATAGATATATTCATTTTTTGTTATACATATATTATTATGTATTCTCAAACGTTATGCTTTATATTCTTTTATGTTTTCAATCTATAATTTTTCGAGTAAAAGAATTTAAGCATGCGTTATGTACATACTGTTTATATTTCATAAAACAATTCTAAATAAAAACATTAATCTTTTAAATGAGTTTTGCATTCTCACTAAAATCCTTTTACTCTAAAGATCAGGAAAACAAAGTATCTAAATTTTAATACAGTGGCATACTACCCCTATGGTCACTTAATATAGCTTTTTGATTTCTCAAAACTCAAATGGGTACAAAAACAAATTAAATCGATTATTATTGGCATACTGTAAGGATAGTCAAAATCGAGAAAATTTTACTTGAAATAGCTTAAAGGGATTGTAAAGAGGTTTTATAAACTGTATCGGGGACGCATATACCATCAATTTGCGCCGTTCCAATTTCAATTCCGACTTCTGTGGCTCTTGCAATTCCACTAAATCTAACGTCTTTTATGACGCCACCGACTGGGGCTCAACAGGAAGCTACTATTGATATCTGTGCAGATCCCAGCAGGGTTCTAAAAACCGGAAGCTCTCACGCAAAAACCGGAAGTGATAGAAAAAATTTTATGATGCGGTTTTAAAAGTCATGGTCTTTGGAGGTCAAGGTCATTTGATATAGCCTTGTGAATTTTCAAAAAACTAAAACGGGTACCAAAAAAATTGTTGTCGATCATAATAGGCATATGTGTGGATAGCTTAGGTCAAGAACATTCTACTTGAAAAAATTCAGGGTCATTGAAGGTCAAGGTCATTTGATTTGGCCTTTTGAATTTTCAAAAAAATTCTGTTCGCAACAAGTTTTAGATAAAGTAACAAGGTTTCGAAAAACACCAAAATCGGACAAATCGGATAAAAATTAGCGGACTTATTAAAATTTTGCTGAATTTTGCTGTTCTGTGATGACACATAAAGTATCACTTCCGGTTTGGATTTTTTATTCTAAAAGGGTTCTATTTATGCCTGATAGTATATATGTATAGCTTTTGAACTGATTTCTTACATACACCGGAAGCTGGGTGACCCAACGCGGTTAAAAAAAACGGAATTTCTCACGCAAGAACCGGAAGTGGTAGAATTTTTTTTATGATGCGGTTTTATTTCTATAGGCGACTTCGCTATATTCTGTAATTTTCAAAGCGATCGGATAATTAACAACAAAGTTATGCAATTATTCAATTATTATTATGCAATTACTAACTACTGATGCGTAAAAATTTTAGTTTTATATATTCATTTTCTATTCCAGTACGTATCTTATCGTATTTTTCAAACCAAATTTCTATACCGTTTTCGAGTTGGGCTGGGGAGCTTCCCGAAAAAAAAAAAAAGTCTAATGAAAACAAAGAGTGGCAAATTTCTAATTTGCCACTCAATAAGATTTCAAGCTCTTTAGATATATAGTTTGTGATTTTACTTTCAGTATGGGTACAAGATTTAGATAAGTTCCCTTTATCTATAGTTTAAATGGTAAATGGCATTTTATAGCCATTAAATTTAATAGTCATCTTGAAGCCGTTTGATCCAAAATATGTCCTAAAGAAATCATCTTTAAAAGCTAAATATCTATATGTATATTAATTCTCAAATATTCACCGCCTTTGATGTATAAAACAATTCATTTATTGTTTCCTAAAATAATTAAAGACTTCAACAATTTTTATAGTCCACTAGAAACACGCCATTTTGAATTTCTAAAAGCTTAAAGACAATTCTTCTGCTTTGAAGTGCAGGCGTTGAATCGAAATAAAGTTTTTGTAAAATTTACCATTTTCGCGGTTCCATGGTTATGATTATAGGGCAGCATTTCGTGTGTACATATATAATACATATCTAAATAGATAAATTTATATTTTGATAATTTTCTGTCATTATAAACACATATTCTCCTGGCCATTAGCGCGTGCAATATGCTCATTTGTTTAATGGGTTACTTTGATGTTCTTAAATGGATACGGAACATGAAGCCACTGTTAGATAGACAGTGTTCATCCTAATGCTACATTTTTGAGCTGAGAAATATTTCTCTGTTCTATCTTTTAAGTTATCCTTGCACTAATGAAGAAGTATAGATTTCATAAAAGTATAGGCCCAATAAAGCGTCTTGTCTCCTCGGGAGCACTTAACACACAATGTTTATGCTTGTTGCTTTGTTTGTCTTGTATGTGCTATTGTATATTTTCTTATATCATTCTATAAAAATCATTAATTAAATAATTATTCAACCGTTAATTTGCAATGAGACTATTCTGCATTGGCCTTAATTGACCACTGTTGTGAAAACACATAGACCTAGAGATCTTTTTCTCAATTCTATAATTTAAATCCTAAACGACACTTAGTGTAGAGACCAGATTAAATTACGGAACACAATTTTATGGTTTTACTACTTCTTATTGTACTGTTATTGTACACAACGTTTCAACAATTTACTTCTGATCTGATGATGTCCATGGAAATTGCTTAGGAGAAGGTTACGATGCAGACAGGTACTTGAAGACAACCTGGAGCTGCCACTGTGCTCTCTTCTATGGTGATATTTCCAAATCAGAATACACTTATTTACATTCAATAATGTACCCTAAATCTCCCTTAACTCTAGATCCTTTTTTTGCGTTATTTAATATCTACATATTGGTGAGTGCGACCAAAAGTAAGGTTTCCAAGGTCTGAAATGCCTGGAAATATCACTCAGTTATGTTATTATGCACCGTGATATTATGGTCAGTTGATTTTTTCAAACTTTTCACACAAATTAGGTTTCTACATACTTTATGTTCTACTTGACAACCTTCTAATAGCTATAACAGAATCTTGTATATAAAATTAACTATCATAAAATAATATTACTCAGTGTATCGGGATGGTTTGAACATAAAATAGAAGTTTTCTACGATTCCTAACAAGATACTAGTTAGTGCAGCTGTTTCAAGTTCATAAACCCCAACATAATGAGCATAAAACATTAACCATATGACAGAATCGACTTGATTTTGACCACCAACTTTTAACCATGTATTCTGACTACCTAATTCTTGAAAACTCAACTTAAAATGAGTTTAATGTTTTAGTCATCTGAGTGGTTAATTACTAAAATTGACTTTTCTTTAGTTTTTCTTTTAGTTTAGATTTTCCAATCAGATTACTGTTTTTCATAAAGTCTGTATTTTATTTGGAGATTAGGCTCCAGAGCTTTTTAATTTTTTTTTAACAATTTTGTTAACTTGAACAAATAAAAACATGATGGTTGGTTTGTTCTCATATTTAGTTGACATATGTACTTAAATTCGTTGGAAATAATGCTGAATTTGAAAGACTGAATTTTAGACTATAGCGACAAAAAAGAATATATAAAAATTTAAATGTAATTCTTGTTTATTGAGGACAGATATTGTTCTTGCACGAACAACTCTACTTGTAACATGACATTCAAAAGTTATATAATAAGTCCAGGTTTTGAAATTGTCGTAATGATATGGGTGGTATTCAACTTTAAAAATTATATGTAATAATTATTGAGAGAAGGAGATTGCCTTGTCGACGTAATGAAACTATAATTACCTATCTTCAACTCTTATAATATTACAGTATTTTATCATTATTCCATTTCATACATACAGTTTCTAATACTTAGCACTCAAAAAATATCTCCTTAGAAGCCTCACGCCGAGTTCTTAAATCTAGAATTTCTTTGATGTAGTGTATTTTGTGAAGAGCGTCAAAATTAAAGTAATATATATTGGTGATTATGTTAAATGTTTTGTATAAGTTTTAATGATATTTTCTAAGATCGGGTGATATATGAAGGATATTATCAATAAGTATAATAATTTATTCTGATGAAAAAATATTCTGAAGTGTTTTCTAAGATCATCATTTAGAATATTATGTCAAATGTTATCTTGTTCTATGACAACTTCACCAAGTTTCGTTATTCAGAATGTTTCCAGGTTTCAGATAAAAACACAGTTAGGATGGTATCATCAGACGCTGTAATGTAGAGGCTATCTCAAAATAATACGGAACCTCTTAGCAATCAGAGCTTTTGTTGTCTATAAGGTGATCTATTTGCGACAAAAAATGATTTTCTGGCGTCAAAATTAATTAGGAGGTAAAATCCACACTTTTTTTTCACCTATTTTAACAGAATTAAACATAGCAAGCGTCAATTAGAGAAGTGGTCTTTTAAAAGGCTATCCGTACTCTTGATACGATGATAGACTATACTGTTCAGCATACATTTCTTGACAAGAAATCTTCTTGCTATACCACTACGACAAAGTATGGATGGTGTCCGCTTCTGGTAAAAAAAATCCATATCGCATACGTTGAGTAAGGGAAGACTTCTGTCTTGTTGCCATGTTATTCTTCTGTAGTTCTTCCTCAGTAAGTCTTCTCTTGTACATGTAGTTCTTCTGCGGTTTTTATTCTGTAGTACTTTTTCTTGATATATATTCTGCCTGTTATATATACTGAAGACTAAAGAAACGTCATGTAGATGGATAGTTATTAGCCTATATCCTTTTTCACGCATTACGGGGTATTAGTTACTAAAGACACGTACTTTAGCAGAAGAACGTCAAAAAAGCTTATTAACCACAAATTACATCACCGATCAGATTGATCCGTACTTAAAGTTACAGTTACAGACAGATGGAAGGGGGGCGGAGTCGAAATCATACTTCTATCGAAATCAAAGAACGGATTCATGGCAAAAGAACCCGAATGGCATCGCAACTGACTGAGCTTAAGGCTATGTTGTTTCTGACGACAGACCGCAAATCGATAAGGAGGTAGTGGTGTTAGAAACATCAAAAGATATTTTGTAAGTTGATATCAATGTGTCAATAAGGTAGAATAAAGAATGAGTCTAGAAAAAGATAAAGTGAATTGTAAGGGTAGAAGAATAAATGGCAACTGACAGGCGTAAAACACTAGTAGAATATTGAGAAGTTGTAAACGGATCATGTCTTGTTGGAGTTGATATTTTATACACCCTTTCTAGTCTAGTCCAATTAGTGTTCATTATTACTCACTCTCGTCCCTAGCATCAGTCAGGTAGAAAATGACAACTGTACTACGGAAAGCCATACTTGCAACCTCATACTGCCTTTGGGAACGTCTTGAACAATGACTTAGGCCTACAACCTCCTCGAGAAACTATATGACCAATTGGGAACAATGTCTTACTTGAAATGATATGTTTACGGCCTCATCCCCTCTGTCATGAATAATGCCTTATTGTTTCCAGAAACGATATATGTTCACTACTTTACTACCTCAGTCATTAACAATGCCTTACTACCTTGAGACACAATAAGTTCAATACCTTACTACCTCAGTCATGAACAATACATTACTAACTTGAGAAACGATATTATTCAATGTCTAACAATCTTTCCAGGAAAATGCCTAACTATCCCAAGGAATAATATGTTCAATGCCCTACGAGAATAGTGTTGTATTATGCGTTAAAATAAATGTTGATGCGATAGTTGGCTTCTGTATACCATAGTGAAAAATTTCTTTTGTATGCTATCCTGAATCTTCCATTAATTTTGATGAACAATTCATTCGAATGGATTTAAGACCATACATCAATCTGGAACTGAACTTGTTCATCATCACCTAGTAAAGTGTGAACTCCCATCTGTCCAATTTTAAATGTATGCGCATTATATTTCCTTTTTGATTGATTGAAATGAAAACCCTCCTTGACGCTCGGATCATATGGATTGATCACATGACTTATTTACACCACGTTAGCCAATGGGTGATCTCGTATTTTCCGTTGTCTAATTATCGTTGAAGCGTGGAAAACAGTGAAATCAATTAAAGGTGTTAGTGCACTAATTGAATCTATTTACGTTCAATATTTTCTCTCTTCTTCCTATCTTGTCGAATTACTGACATTTCTTTCTTTTTTGACATGACATGAGGACAGAAATTTATTCAAATATGCTCCCTCGTCTCTCCACGTAAAATTAGTTCCAAGGGATATACTTCAAGTAACGTATTACATTGACATGGCTTCAAAAAATTCCATCAAAGAAATGCAAGTTTATCGTATAATATTAACATAATCTGGGAATGGTGTTGAAAGCATGTACAGTTTCGATATAACACAAATCTATCCAATTAGTTTTTGTGGAAGAGATTGAATCGTGTTGAATCTCGAAATCCAAATATGAATTTTATTGTAGCCAGTTGATTATACGACGTTACTTCACCTAATCGTCTAGTAGCACAACTAGCATGACTGAACAGGCATAGTTAGTCATAGGCAATATGACATTCTTGTCAAGACTCGAAGAAGGGGTAGGTCCAATCAATTCGATTTTTTGATGGATTTGGGAAATAGTGAAATCATTGGGGGCTTTTTAAATATGTGGTGATAATTAATGATATCGATACCTCCCTATGGTTGCCGAATCTGACATTTTGCTGGCAGATCTGGACAGATCGGTAATGGTTTAAGTGATACATTAGCTGTCTTGATCATAGAGATCATCCAGATGGATCTTGTGTGGAACTAGATACTCGATCTAAGTGTAAATTGGGCTATATTCTGTTTATTGTGTATTCTATGCCCAACTGATATCAAAGCTCATTGACGTAAATCTGTATTTTGTCTTTCTCTTAGCCTACTTGCAATTAACCCAGCTATTACACTTTACGTTAATATGTCTGCTTGAGCATTATTTCGTTCTTTAAATTATTATACATCAATTCAGAAAGCCTAAATCAACTTGAACTACTTACAAATCAATTTCATATTACCGATATAAGGCTAATATCGTGGTTTAACAGCAATCTAACACCGTCGTCGTTTTTCAATTCAGCCATTCATCATTTTTGATGGGCTACACGACGATCCAATCTCATTACAACTTTAGTTGATCTTATTTAATTCCCTCGAGTTTTCACACCTTATTTCTACATCGACTGAGGATTTAACAATAAAACCATTAGCAATATCTAATTCAATTTACAAATGTCCAGATTGAGTCGAAAGGAGGCTAATTTTCTTACTCGACGTCCCGAATGGTTTTCATTTTCTTGACGTTGATCGTTTAAATGGTGTGTTAATTTGATAAAAATCTACTCAGCCTTCTTACTCGGCTTTTTAAGATTTTTCTTGTTTCAATAAGCCCGAATATTAATGACCTTCTAAGATTTGTGCTTTTCTACTGGGATGTGTATACAGACTAAGGCTATTCTTGATTCATTAAAATGTCAACATAAATAATTATTCAAAACGAAATCATTATTAATATGTGATGTTTGTGAATTAAACTTTGAATATATTTGTATATTATTTTGTGGTATTTGGAATAATTTCCTATATAAAATGAGGTTCCGTTAAAGTAAATGGTGTTCTAGACACTAGACGAACTAGGATGTTAAATTACATTACAGACCGTTTTCGGATTGACATATAAGTCGACAAGGTCAACTTTCAACGTATTATTGAAATGTAGTAAATACAAATTTACAGTAGATCCATCGGATGGAGATTGGATGCTTATTTTATCAAAGATTCCTGTTCTTTTTTTCTTTTTTCACGTTTCTATTTTATAGTGAATGTGCCCTGTGTTTATAAGTGAAGTGGATACTTCACTTTATTCTGTTGATCATATTTACACTGATTCTGGTCTGGCCATTTACGTTTTTGTCCCTAATGAACTCTCGCCTGTAATTGCCATAGATAAGTCAAGATTGTGGAATAAGGAATGAGTAGATATATAGATATTGGCTACCAATAAATAGTCACTAATAGTACCATAATGCAATGATAAGGTCGCTGATTTGACCACAGGGTACTTATGCCTTTGATGTTATGAACCGTTTAAAAGTATACATGTAGTTAAATACATGAATCTAATGAATTATTACCTTTTTTTCTAATCTTTAAAGGGACAATATAGAACATGCTTTCTTAGATGATATGGAATCAAGTTAATGTTTAAAAAGCTATAGTTTGAAAGAAACAATTTGTACAAACTACTTATGTTGAAATATTATGTATCGTACTTTTTTCTCATGATTTTCTCTCTGCAAACATAATGTATTCAGGTATGGGATAGAATTTTATGTATAATATGATCTCTTAAATTGAAACTTGCTTCTAAAGGTTCCCATGAACCATTCAGAATATTTTGGTCTGCCAACAGATTATACTCATCATAATATTGTGTTAGGCAGCAATACGAAATATCGTATTCAACTTACTAGCCGAATGTACCAATGCGAATTTTGTGCCATGCCAGTTTTCTATGAATGAGTAACAGGCATGTCGATATGACAAAACAACACATGTGATAAAGCATAATCACATGATAATATATCAAATTTTCATTTGATTCTACACAAATCTGACAAGATACAGAAAAACGAAATAAATTGGTTGATGAGTTGTTCTTGTAATATTCTTTTAAGAATTTTTAATTTTTTTACTAGCTGCAGAAAACTGCTACCAGTCATTTTGTTTAGATATGGAACAGGCAACGAGTTTCGTGGACTCAAGAATTTTGTATGATTTTCTTGTGCATATCATTTTGAAAATTTTTAGAAACATGACGTTATATTATCTGAATATCACAGAAAGCTTGCTGTCACAATATATACGAAGTAATTATTATAAGTTAATTAAGGTGGACTAATTATCTCGCGGTTTATTTATTCTGTAAAATTAATAATATCATTAATATGACTGATTTCCTACCTTACAGCGACGTAATGACAAATATATATAATTTATATTTTACACGATTTATTTTCAGCAATTATCAAACATTTAATCTAAACGTTAATTACTCAATCAAAGTCGGTAGATATTCATTTTATTTTTCATAAGCCGCATGCAAAACATCCTAATTGTAACTAATACAACACATCGTTTTAGGCGCAATGGTAGATCGGTAGTCAGAATAAAGGAAATACTAAAACATTATAGCAATATATTTGTCATTTGCATTTCTATGAAACTATTAAAAAAAAATGATTCTGCTTGAAAAATATTAAAGGTTTACAAAATAATTCTCAAAATTTAGATTACACTAGGTTTGGAAATATAAAAATGGATATTGCAGGCGATTTGTTGCACTATTTCTGTTTTTTAGCAACTACATGTATGAAGAATTCCAAACAGCAAATATAAAGAAATTTTGATTTAAAAAAAAAAAAAAAAAAGAAATGCCATAATTCTACAATTAATTCGCAATTCATATTGAAATGGAACACTAAGACTTGAACAACAAAATTTAATATTTTATCTTAATGCAAAGTATTGACCGTCATTGTTGAAAGAAATGAATTGGAAAATTTCTCAAATCACCCAGAAAATCTGTTAATGATATTTGCCTCTCGCCAGACTGCAGTTTTCATTTAGTCGGTCTTTTCGGGCTTTCTTTAATTTCTTTAAAGTTCATTAAACAAATTATTGGACTATTTTAACCCCTTGATCTGTCATTTAAAGTTGTTCAAAATATTTCATCAATTTAATTATTAAATGAAATTCATCCTTGTCGATTAGCCGCGTGTTCGCGCCTTGAGGCGTGAATCTGTAATAATAGGCCCCGCCTTCTCCATTTCTATTGGACGACAGTAGCATTATCCCTGCCCAGGGCAATGAAATCTCTTCGCGAACATCTCAACAAGGTTGTCAAGCATGGAGGTGCATTATCCTACAAAATACGTCAGTTAAAACGGTGTTTAGGACCAATTAGTTATTCTAACTTCACAAGAAACTGTTTGTGTGATTTTATCCGTTGTATGTCAGTCCTTGACGAATTTGAAGAGGTCTTATTATACTCGGTAAAAGACTAACAAGACAGAGCCGTCTCAGATTCTTCAGGTGATGGTTGCCGATGTCAACAAGTGTATGACCCGAAACAACATTTCTACTTTTTTAAATTGGATTATCAAGTTAAAGGATTGGATGAAAATTGAAGTTGCAAATTAATAAATGTGACGCAGACTTAACAGTGAGCACAAGTGTATGGTATTCTTAAACGGAAATAGTACAAACGTTTCTTCAAGTTTAATAATATAGAACTACGGCTGCAATACGCAAATTTAATTGTAATGTTGTTAATCAACTTTTAATATTGCTGTTTCACCAGGAGATGTCAAGTTGTTTATCCGATTGTTCAGAAGATTCTCAACAACCATACGATTCCATCCATCGTCTCGCCATGATTCAAGTTCAACCACCCCGAAATCCAAACAAACCTTTTACATCGTTTAGCATCAAAGACATCTTATCCACACCATCATCCAAGGAAGTATTACGGACGCCTTCCCCCAGGGAAAGGCTGTCACCCCGGGAAAATAGACTCTCTACCCCAGCTTCCCGACATATCTCTACCCGACCCTATCATCGTGGTCGGGTACAGGTAGTGGTCAATAATACCAGAATTGTGCGTCCCTGGGACTCGGCTGTGACAGAGACTGAAAGTTCTTCTGATGAAGAAATTAATGTAGATGATGATGAAGAAGAAGATGATGTTCCTAGTCCATGTTTAAAATCACAGTCACCATTAGATGCTTTAATGGCAATGACAAATAAAACATTTCAAGGTCTTGATACACACGGACATTCAGGTAGGTCAACTTGATTCTTCTGATTCACTTTCCACTCTCGAAAAGCAAAAAGCAAAAAGCAATCTGGATTAATTTTCTCCACAGGATGAGCTACAGTCTCCCCATTTTCAGTGAAAAATTCCTTTCCATACACTTCAAAATTATATATTAATATTAATAAAATTTGAATAATGCTAAACTGATGGATTATTTTCGCTATTTAATGACAACTCCAGTTGACAGTGAAGAAAACGAGAATTTTTTTAAAATAAACCCCCTAAACAGATTGTGCATATTTATAACTTCTTCAAACATGTCAAGAAGACTTAAATATCTACGATTATATTTTTTAAAACACAAAGGATTTTCATAAAATTAAAATTACAAGTGGAATCTTTTTTTCGACATATTCTATAAAAGCTTATGGTAAAATTCTTCCGTTCAGCCAATATTTTCTCAGTGAATAAGCAATAATAAAATATCAAAGATATGAAAATATAGATAGTTATGTATTGAGTCAATTTATAAATATCTTAATTAGAGTTAACTAATTACATTATTAATTAGTCATGTGGTCTATTTTTAGATTTCAATTACGTCATATAGAAATTCTTCATTAATTGACGTTACATAGCATTAGTCTTTTCCCCCTTTAAGTGAATATTTTTATAAAATTTCATGGCTGTAAATTTCATTTATTAAAATGTTGTCTTTACTTGACGCTTTTTGAGTGATATATCCTAAAATAATACAATGGAAGCCATAAATAAAATATTTCCTCACCCAATTTCCTCTTTGGTTTGATGACATATTTGGTTTTGACGTTTATAGATATAGGTTATTTTTATATAAAATCACATAAACTTTATATAAAAATGAAAATATTTTAATAAATAAACAACAATTTCTACAGAAATTACCAAAATAAAATTTATTTGATCACTTGAAATCTGAAAAATACTTTGAAGACATGTTGAATACTGAATTTAAAATATTAGAAAGCAAATAATGAGAAAAAACCAATACGATTTTTCTATAAGGGATACTCTTATTATAGTATCGGCAAAATAGGAGGGCAGCGTAAATAATGCATCACGTTTTTTTTAAACAACAGATTAATTTCCCACCCCATATCATTTAAAAATGAACAAACTAGGAATTTATTTGCATTAATTATGCTTTCTTCCGTCTTTCGTATCCAACACAGAGGCAGAACTGACAGAAACATTGAACGCCAAAATCCATTTTTCACAAAAATAAAAAAGTTACAGGAAAGGTTTCTGACCATAATTCTGTCAGAATTTATTTAATCGTCTGAAACCAGCTTGTTTTTGTCAAATTTCATGTTTCAAATCAGGATGTGCGGATCAATTATACCCAAAACACCTTTCTAATTGTCATGTCAACTCGGCTACCCTGTCGAGGTGTGATATGATTAGAATAGAAGGGGTACATTACCCCTACTGGGTAATAATTAATAAAGATTAATTTCATTACGTAGATTATTCCATGACATCTACTTTGTGAGATATAACTGTTTTGTAAATATGGAATTGTAAATTTCATATCGTAAATATAATATTGTAAATATAACAATGGAAAAATAGGTTTGGAAATATTTCATAATTAGACTATTGTAAATATGGCCTTGTATTCATATCTTCAATACATTATTATTATATTGTAATTTCGTAATAGGATCTTGTAAATTTGGTATGAATATGAGATTTTGAATATAAATATTGCAACGGAAAATCATAGGTTGTTTAATTATTAGGGAAAATGATTTTGAAAATAAAAATCGATTAATTCCACTGATATTTCAATGTCTTTATATTTCCTGCGCTTAAAAGTTTTTGACCACAATTTTAAAAGTTAAAAAGAAGCGATAATTTAAAAAATATTGGTGGTCGCAAGCTTTGAACTGTCAATATAATGGATATAAAATATCGCTCAAATATATCCGTATTACCATAATTACAGTGAAAAATGATGAATGATAGAGCGGAAAACGAAGTTTAATCAAAGCCCAGATAGAGATCGATATACATCCTATTTATAATCAATATAACACCTGTCATTACAGCACGTGCCGATCAATCAATTATTCAAATATGATATATCGGATATTCCTCAATATATGACGTCATCTTTGATCATTCTAGTAATGTTGATCGTGTTGTCAATCTTCTGCCTTAGTTCAAAACATCTAAAAATTCTCTGATTTTTTCTTTCAAACAGATTCAAACACCCTGCTCTACGATTGATGTCCACGAGAACAATAGATATAAATCCCGATTTTCAATAATAACAAAGAATCGATATGTCATGTTACCAATTTTATTTCATTCTCTATAAAAAATATTTAGGCTATATCAATGTTTTCTTTGAATAGTTCATCAATCGAAACTTAAGTTAACAATCGCCTGGCCAATTAGTCCGAGAGTGCAATTCAAAAGCTGATTTTATTATAAAAAATATAAAGCATTGTTCAATTCTAGTAAAAATAAAGGAAACACAAAACCAAGTCAATCTGAATCACATAATTTTCATTTGTAAAACATACTTATGAAATATGAAACCTACTTTATAATATAATGTTAGTTAAAATCATTTCAGTGTGTCGCTCTTTCGTAACGACCTAAGTTTTTTGTTAACTTGGAAATGTACACTATTTCATTGGTGAGGACACGTATAATTATTGTTTGCAATATCTAGAAGGGAGCGTTTAAGATCAAATACATGTACCAAAAAATTTGATCATTAATGTAAATGGTATCTCTATTGGCTGCAAATTTAACGAAATACATTTATTCACATTTCTCAATGTAAACTAGATCATTTCGACAAAGATGTTTCAAATTGAAATATATATACGTTTAGCCTTAATTACAGGGTAACGTTTCAAAATTAGCTAGCAAAATAATTTATTAGATGCGTTAACATAACATAATATAATGATAGTTTTCGACATAAATGTTAAGCAACTGCTGATTTTGTTCTCAAACATACTATGCTTTCTGCTCAGAAATATATTGCTAAAATCAATACCAAGTACAGTAGTCATGTACTTGGTACATTAGATATTGTCTGTGTTCAGATAGGCTGAAGCTAGAACTTTCCAACAAGGATAATATGATAACGGCATCCAATAACGGCCCACTGATATGCATGTCTGCAACTTGGTGCTCTGGAGGGGAACTTATCCTTTATCTTTTTTTAAACGAACATCTTAATTAAGAGACATAAATTGTAACATTTATTACATAATATTGGGGTGTTTTGGACTAATTATTAATTATTTTGATTGATATATTAATTATGACGGAAATATTTTCCATATTTACCAGTAAATTCCTTTGATGTATATCATTGATACAGTGGGAGAGATCCATCATCTCAATCTACAGTCTTAATATGACAGTATAATTAGGAACATGCTCGCTTAATTATATTTCAAATAGCCGAAATTACCCAAATATTTAGCCCAATCACTGCAAATAGATGAATGATCACTGGATATCGGTTATCCATAACTCTAACATGATTTGTCATGGAAAAAGGCCAATAAAATTATGCAGAAAGGCCATAATTTATGATTGGTTATCAAGTTATAGTCACATCCCCTTTAAATCTGCAGATTTGCACTTAATGCTTCGAAGAGATTTCTTTTAACAATATTTCTCATCATTTGTGAATTAATTAGCAAAGAACTCTATTTTGTACGGATTTTGTGCTCGATTTGAAAAAGGAAATTCTTGACAAATTTTCTCATCAAGATCATTTTGAGGTAACCTTATTTAAATGCCCTAAATTCCTTCACTCATATCGCACCGAATCTTAATAAAATGGTCAATATATAGTCTTAGATTGTGGTCAAAGGAGTATTTTAAAGTTCAATTCCTTCATGGAGAAATAGAAGAAATTCCAGATTTCAAGGTATCAAAGGAAAGGAGAATGTTCACAGCCCTTTAGTTAGACAATAAAATAATTAAGTAATTTAACGCCAATTTAAGATGGTAGAAAATCTAAAATCAAGATCACCATCACCCATCAATCAACGAACTTGCCAAATTTTAATTAACAAATTAACACTAAATACCTCTATGACAGTCGTTACGTCACTTCCGATTTGGCATTTTCTTCATGATTGCTGAATGATTTGGTGATCATTAGACAAATATTACGGGATTTGATATTGAGCCGAAACAATTGCAGGAATTAACTATAATGTTTTCAAAATATTGTGTCAAACGAAACAATTGTGTATTATTCCCAAAATGATATCATGTGAATTTGGTATTAAGAACGTTGTATCACAACGGAAATATCTTCCGTTATCTCACGATTTCTTAGTGTTATTGGGCATTATGTTTTTATTAAATTTAAACTATATTATAGATCTACTGGGCAAGGTCACCTAGTATCAATCAAAGACTGCCTTTGGGGTAGTAACGATAACAATATTCTTCTAAAATATTAGAAGTAAAACACATATAGACTTTGTCAAAATAGCGTGCATCTGATGTGCTTTTAGCCGAGATAAATAATAGTGTATTTTGTATAAAAAAAATGCATTGTGGTGTTTTCTCTCCTGTGAGCCATAACTAATCTATTTGCACTGATGAAAACTCATTTTGGAACACAACTAACATACAGAAATTCTATTATTGAAATAATTTACGACGTCGTTCGTTTAGAATTGAAACAGTCAGTTAAAACATTAGATAATATTTAACGACTTTTCAATATAGAAAGTAAAGAGATTGGAGAGAGAGGAAAATTGGGTTTGTACTGAGTGACAATGAGCTATGTATCAAAAATCCAGCTGTAGAAATACTGTTATGGAATATTAATTTTCTCAAATCGTTAAGAATTTGTTATTCTATCAAGTCTAATGACTATCTGCTTTGTGAACGTTCTTTGATACTACATGATTAAGTTACAAAGCTATTTTTCAAGTTACAAACGAAACATAACGAGCTTGTTCAATTGCTTATACACTTTATTGTTGAAAGGTTGCGTAAAAATCCCCTGAATTCATTTGGAAAATACATCATCGCTTCAAATATTACCCATTCTCGTAAATTTTCTCCTATAGTTAATCGACAACAAGGCAGAAAAAGTGATGATATATTACCGCCTTTTTTTTCTCAAAGACTCTTTTATAATGGAGGTAAAGTTGTAATGGATTCATCTGTTATAAATTAAGACTTGATGTGTTTTCCTTCCACTAGAGAGCTCCCTCAGACCAAAATACCCTTCAATGTAATCACAGTGAAAACTATTACATCACATTAGCTTTATGTAGCAAGTTTCTAATTTATGGGAATATGTTAATTGTAAAAACATATGTTGAGCTTTTTTGAAACTGTGAAACTATGTAGATATGACGGTAATATTTTGTGTGAAGTTAAGAAATAAATAATAATATTATATAAATACAATCTGTACAAACATCTATATTGACAAGGGTTTATCATCAGTTTATCACTTATTTCAAAATAAAGTCGTTATTTACTTCATCTTTCTTCTATTAAAATTGTTTTCAACGTGAAATACACAACAATTTCAATTAAAATGCTATTTTCAGTTCATATATTCAAATAAAATTGTATTTTATAAATTTAAAAAAGTGAAGCAAAATAAACACTTTTGTTGTAGTGTCAACATTGTTCTGTTCCTTGTCTCGATTCAAAGAAAGAGTCAAATATGTATCATGCATGGAATGTCTGTTGAATATGTGAAGATTTTTTAGTCTGTGGCATGATTACCACATGACCAAGTTCTTTAAACTTGCAATCTACTCGTATTTGCTGAATCAAATATTGCTGTAATTGTTGGATCTGGATATGACAATGTCTTCTGAACATCTGTACTCTGAAATATTCAAATTATTTTCAAAACTTTGAGAGTATTTCCAATCTAATGGTCATTTTAACGTAAAAAATCAAACGTGTGGTCAAAACTTGCTGTTGGTGGTCACTGAGTCCAGGGATTCATGGCTATATAATTAGTCCAAGAGTAACCATACAGTGTAATGGGGTAATTAGGATTACCTGGTACCGTAAGAGAATACTTCCTGGCATATTCCTGGCACATGTTCTTAAAGAGTTTGTACTAAATGACGGGGATATTGTCATACCATACTGTCATATTCTATCATAATAACGTACTCTCATTCTAACAACATCTTTCATATTTCACATTTTCACCTTTAAAATCTTCATTTTTAATCTAGATACAAGTCAAAGATACTTTCAACAAATATCATTTCTGTTCATGTCTTGTTCATATATTGTTAGATAGAATCAAAGAATTTTAATTTTATATTTAGCGTTGATGGTAATCCAGATTATGAGTTCACGCGGAATTATATTTTAAAATATAAAAAAAAATCAATTAATAAATACAGTCAAATAATAATTAAAACGTTAAGAACGAGAAAACTGTTCCTTCAGTCTATTAAGTATACTTAAATGAGTATAATTAATTGCATATCGAAATCTACACCGAGTTGCTAAATTCAGTTTCTGATGGATCATAAGCACCTGTATATGAAGTCATCATAAATAGATGATTTATAGTTTAATTAATGTTTCAATCATAAATCGTGAATAATAAGTTTAGAAACACTTAAAATTTTCAGTATTAACTTCCAACGGTTCAATTTCTTTAACATCAGTTCAAGCAGTTCTTTTCGTTTAACATTTATTGGTAAGTACATGTATAATGTTCAAAAACTCAACAGACACGAGATATTTTCTGAGGTAAAATGATCTATTTTAGTAAGAATAAAAAATATGACATATAAACATCAAGACTAATTAAAAGAAATCTCCATTTAGAAATATTTTGAATATACTATTTCTACCTCACAGGAGGAGAGTTAGGGGTCACCGAGGTCGCCATTAAACAGCATCCTTGCAACATCTGAAATTTTGAGTGCTTCATTCAAACACGGTCTCTATGGCGTAATTCAACTTCTGAGATTTGAAACATATGTTAAATCGAACGCCTCTAAAAATTTGTTTCTATCAATACACTGTCTATTTACATAATATTTTGAAACAGGTCTGTGTTCGATGCTGTAACTTTTAAATCAACCATTCTGCAATTGTTGATTCAATAAATGAAGCTTGAGTTTGTTTAAGGCGAGAAATTTGATAAGTGTTCCAGGATTGTTAAGCAGTCAGGAACTGGAATGCACTCGAGATTCACATTGTATGCTAGATCTCAACCCGAACGAACCAAGCTATCTTAAACACATCTCCTTCTAAAGTTACCTTAATTATTCTCTATCGTTATTCGTTTGACACGCTGATCATGTTATGTCTAAATATAATGACAGTTTGACAATTTCAATTAGACAAGTCAAGTATCAGTAGATCACTAATCAGTCTATCGTCCTGACAAGCTTGTGTTCCTTTAAAAAACCTACTGAAGTAGAAAATGGTTTTATCGACGCATTCCTTCTTCAGTCTAGGTTATATGTCAGATCGTCATGTACAATCGCGATTAGTTATTGATTTCTGAATCCCTCCAATAGCAAAACCTATACAATTTCTTTTTGGAAATGCTAATATTTGTAAAGTTTACAGTCATCAAAAAGTTGATATGTGGATAAAATAAAGACAAACCATGCCTCTTATAGGAATTAAGCATCCAGATTTGTCTATGGTTTTCTCGTTTTATTTAAATATATTATATAATAATAATAATAATTTTATTGCAAAATGTTACACCACAGGTGGTCAAAGCAATACAAGAAAATAAAACAAAATAGTAGACACAATGATGTGAATAAATACAAAAGTTACAAATACAAGTAGGCTACAATACATAAAATTAATACAATTGAACATTTATAAAAAATAAAAATCCAAGTTACTACTTTAGTACATATTTTAATAGTGATAACATAGTCTGTGTGATCAATCATTGAAAGCATGAAATATGAATTTGCTTAGAATGATTTAAATTTCAAAATACTGTAGGCTATAATTCATACAATATAATATAATTGAACGTATACAAAAAGTACAAAATAAAAATCTATATATATATGTTTTCAATCTTCTTCGCCTTGTCGGGTGTTTGCGCATACCTTGCTGACTTGATTTGTTAAAAAATAACATTAGTTATAGGTAGCCAAAGACGGTGCTAGTAATTCAAAGACATGCCAAACTATTGTACAAGATACGCTTTGATCTATTTTTACAAATGCAAAAATTTGGGATAAACGTAATTAACAATTATTGCTGCAATAACAAGTTTATGAAAGAAGTAGTTTTGAAATTTCTTCAGACAAATAGCTCAGTCTGAAGCTAACTAGTATATAAGTACCACTAATTGAATAGTATATTTAGTTCAAGTACTCTACTCGTACGGTAAAAACATCATCAGTGTACCGGAAAATTACAAACTGACTTCAACTTTTGATGTGGAATACGACGAAAGGGGGTTAAATGCCGACCTAGTAGCGATACACTGTAAGTCTTGTCTGTAAATCAAAGCCACCTTTTTCTTGTTAATGCATGGAAACATTCGTCGTTTTTTTTTTACAATTAAAGAGTGCTGATGAAGAATGTTCCCAACCCTGTGTTACTTGACCACTTGGATAAGATATTTCAATGATGTACCTCTTGTGAGGGAGGGAAAGGAATAGGGTGTAATCCAAACCAAACTTTGGTTAGATTGGAAATTAATTTTTGTTTGCATAACAAAATATCATTTTTTGTCATTGTAAAAGCAGCTACTGTACATAAAAATCAAAATAAAAGGAAATGAAATGAATGTAGTTTTACGTCCTACTCTTCTGCACCTCAAAAACAAGGAAATGAAACTAGTTTTATTATAGATTTACATTACAGTGTAGTCTACAACTCATGTTAGTCTGAAATGACGCCTGAAAAGTAGTAAAATATCAAACATCGCCTTATATTTCCAATGTTTTGATTGATCTATCATGAAGGTACTTGAAACACTTGTCTAATTATAAAACTGATATGTAAACATTTGACTATCGTCTAGCAGTACTACATAGTACTTTTTTCTCAGACATAGATATCCAGAATATAATTGGGGTTAGTATACCTAAACATAACGGAATCTGATCTCCAGCAATGCTTTGAAAATACAAACATCACCTAATATAATCCGATATAAATTTGATATTAAATTCTTTTTTAGAATAATTTTATAAATTGGAACACACATTTTGTTTTTAGAAGCTTTAACAATTTTAACAGAATCAACAAATTTTTAGCCAATATTGCTTACGACAGTGAAAATGAAAGGGTTCAAAAGTATGAGATATCGAAATAACACTCGCAATAATTAGAAGACCTTTTATAAATTTTGCTCTTTTAACCAGAAAACAGTTTATTATTCGAGAAACCGAGACACATTGGTAAGTTTCATACGAAATAAAGTATAGTTGGTATTCGTTCATCGTATCTAAACCACTGCAAGTTCATCATTCTACCCCAAGGCCGTGGTATTAGTGACGAAAATTACGTGTCTATAGCTAAATGTTGTCCACTCGAAACTGGTCCTGGAATATGTGTAGGAAATCTCCGCCAACTGTTAGTACTGTGATTAGTTAAATACGGGTTAATGAGAGAGTTTTGTCAAAACCCGTATTCGGTATACGATGTTAATGAGACTTACCAAAACCAGTATCCCGGGTACGATGGCATTTTATGCAAGATTTAATGTTTAATACTTCTAAACCAGAATAGAAAATGTCAGGATTTTTATTGCTAATGAGTTTTTAAATCTTAAATTAACGCCTTCTTTTAACATAGTCTACTTTCATTTTAGAATTTTTCTTATTTTTATCTAAATATTGTTGACGACATGAATTATGAGCCATAATTATTATGAATAAATTAGTATTAAACATGATAATAAGAGTTTTAAGATCATCGCAAAACATGTTTCGAAGGACGTAAATTTTCTATGATTTGTCAAATTGAAATATTATTGTCTAAAATTATTTCGTGTATTATGTAGAATTTGCTAAATTTAAAAATATAAATGTATTCATTGTCAGAAACGGGGACGTTTTAACTGATTTAAAGTTGACACCTCTCAAAATATTTAAAATAACAACTCCCCTGTTTCATAATTTTACTGTCGTTGTTTTTTGAAGGTTTCTTACCCTTTGATTATTTTTAAGTTGTTGAAATTTTCATAAAAATTAAAGTTAAACTTGGTTATGAACCTCTTTGTAACATCCCTCTTTGTCCTTGTCAATGTTTGATAAATTGTAGAAAGTTAGTAAGTACCAAATCGACCTCTATCGTTTAAAATCTATTAATTATTTCAATGCAGATAGCTATTTTTTCGTACTAAATACGTTTGATTGACATTAAACTAAATTTCAATCCTGAAGTAGATTAAAAAAAATCATCGTTGACATGAAACGGAACGACATATTAAATCGTTTAATGATATTTAATACAGTACACAATGCACTGAACGATTACTATCGTCTCAGTCGTCAGAAAAAAGGGCGGTAACTGCTTCTATTTTACCTGATAGTATCCAACAACTGTCAAAATTAATTAGGGAGATAATTTCTGTAATTAGAACTCTTTTAAAGTGAAGGTAAATTACAAGATCTTCTTGTCTGTTGGCCATATTGAAAATTCATCAGACGTCAAATAAGCGGAAATGAATGAATGGTGTGTGATTTCGTTCCGTTTGTGTGCTTGTGGAAAGAAAACATGGTTAAAGGTTGAGAATGTTTGATAAATGAACTTTGATAACCAATCAACTATGACAAATTAACGACAAACCAATTAATTCTTTTCTTTAATCTACGGGAGTAAAGGTGAGGCTTGAAATGAGCAAACATTTGGCGATGAAAGATTTGATCAACTGGTGTTTATTGGTCGCGGTATTTCATAGACTTGCATGTCAGAGCCAATACCTTGGGAGGCTACGATTCTTTCTTGTTGTTCAATAAAAATAACTAATAGAGGTAAACCACTAAGTTGCTTTGAACAATTCGATTGTAACATTCATTTCCTCATGTAATTATCCCCCAAAATGGCCCCAAAATACTATTTGAACACCTTAAAAAATCAAATGAAGCACTGAAGCAGTAGCCTACATCATACATGTATGTCGTTTTCAAATCTGTGACAAGATTGTTCGGGAACATGTACGATTACAGTTGCAGTCGCCAGAACAATCTTATGTTGCTGATCCCCTCACCTTTCGTTTTCGAACTATCAGCGATTCGTAACGTGTGTAAGCACACCTTATTCAAATAGATCAGAGAGTGTAAAAACATGGTGAGTGACCACACTGAGACAAGTAATTGACAAGATATACTAATTTATTCTTCTAAAATACCTTGTCTCATCACCACGTTGACTTGACTGTCATAATAACAAGACAATACATCTTCCACTTGATAACCTACAAACACGTACATTTAACCCGTAAAGGTGTAAAACCCCTTTGATCTTTAATAAACACCATTATATGTACATCATATATAATAATATTTCATTTCAACAAGCCTAACTGTCTTGCGTTTCGGGTCTTTTTATCAGGATATGCCAATCACTGCTTTGTACGCAGCTTTAGAGGATTAACATGTTGTACCCAATTGTACCATTTCAGCGTTTCTTTTGTTTTATGAGATAGTTGTACATGAAAAGAATTTATAAGTATGATAATGTATAATTAGTGAATTAAATTTGTGTATTGACGTAAGATTACGAGCTTCGGAATTCCGTTTCCAATAAAGCTCAATTTGATATGTGAACAGGTCAACGTGGATGTATTTCTCGATCTTGATTATAGGTACATTAAACTATTTTAATAAAATGTAAAGAAACACGAACCGCAATATCATTCAGAAAATAAAGAAATCCTAAAGAATGTATTATTTCTAAAAAGATGAATATATTAAGTTGTAGCTGACAAAATTGACAATGATTTAAATCTGGTGAAAAATGAAATCGTCTGCTGATAATATGAAAAGTATTTAAACGCCAAAGTATTTAAAGGCAAACTGACAGGTTAGCAGACATTAAAGAGATGGCGAACCCGATAACATAACATACATCTTACATAATCTCATACAATCTCGTCATTTCTCGTATTATAACATCTTTGTTTAGATGTAGATGTGGTAGAAGACAAGAGCCTTTCTGTCAAAACATGTGTACTGACAGTAAACATTCTTCTATTTAATTTTCTACAGCAATCATTCTCTTGCTGTACTCAGAACCAAAGTAATCCAAACAGATGTTTCGTATTGGAATATTTTGAACGTTCCGTATTTTTAAGAAATCGCGTGTTCTGTTCATACATGTATTATTATGTCCTTGATAACTTCACAGAGATAAAATTGCTAGATTGAAACGGATATTTTTAACCTCCAGACGATGACAAATGGCAAATGACAACTTTGATTTGGTTCAATAAAAATACGGATTCCTAAACGAAACGTCAGGTATATGAAAATTGTCGCCTACTTTACCAAACTAAATAAATAACAGATTGATGGAAATCAGTCAAGTCTGAAATGACTTTATCAAACCTTGCACCCAACTGAGAACTAAATATTGTGACTTCGATTGATAAAATATCAAACTAAAGTGGAAGAGAAATTTTGAAATACAAATTGACATACGAAGGCTGGCATTTTAGATATTTCCTACTTAATTTTTATTTTGGAATTTTATATTTAGGTTAGACTTTATGAAAGCACTGATAAGTTTCAGTGAAATCAGCAATAAGCGATTTGATTACTTCAGGAAGGGCTAAACTTTAATTAGTCAAATATCAGGAACATTTCTTTAGAATAATATTATGTATGAACAATCTTGCGATAAGTTTACGACGGATAGGTATAAACAAAATTGTAACAAAACTCATGGTACGCGTGTTTTGAACATCTAATCCATCATTTAGACAGTGGTATGGAAATAAGGATGAACTCTCCAAATCAGGACTTTGGGGTTACTGAGCAAACAATATCTTACAGAGAAGATTTGCGAAGAAAACTATAAATGAAATACACGTTCGTGCTATAATTAGTAGTCTGTACATACGAAACAATATATTACTTAAATTGTCTTGAAACTCTTTGATGTCACCGCTATATGTCAGTTTATGGTTAAATGTATGACAAATGTAATAGAATATAAAGGGCGATAAGCGAGTGTATGTCATATTAACTATGATAAATAGAAATATATAAAATCTTGCATAAATTACATAAATAATTTATTATCAACTTTTGTTTTATTGTCTATTGTTCAAGGAGTGTTAGACTTTCTTAAACCTAGATTATTAGCTGTTAGCAGCTTCAGCTCTCCAATATTGAGGCGAAATTGAATTAGACTACGTCACTGTTTTCAATAAGATAAAGCAAAAAGCAAACATTTTTTATTACATTGAGCATAATGATTATTCAAATCTTTTGTAAGAAAATAATTTTTTTTTCGAAAAAATGAAATTAATATAATGCACAGCATTGCTATTAGACCGGATCAATTTGAGGTTGCACACGATAGAGAGAATTTAAACAAGAATTGACAATACACAAATGTTAAAGTTTAACAGATATTACTTATTTAGAATAACATTATTTTTGAAGACTGTTATAAAAATATTACAAAAGTGATAACAGAAGTGATTTATTTATAACAAAAGAAATTTATTGATAACAAAGGTAATATTATGCATATGCTTTCAAAGTAATAATATTTATAACAAAAATACATGTATATAAAATCATATAATCATGTCAAAAAAGTATTATATTCGTTACAATTCCTTTTAAATAACAAAAGTGATTATATTCATAACAAATGGTATTTACTTCAAAGGGGCTAATTCATTCACAACAAAAGTTAATTTCATAAGGAAAGTAAGTTTCATTTAAAAGACTGAAGTGATAGAAAACGTATGCTGATTATGCTGCATGGTTACAAACAGATTTGCAGTTTCATTGTAGAATTCTGTTTACACAAATTTGGTAATTGATACGACAGAAGAAAACAATATCTAAACTTTCAGTACAATTCAGATGGCCAATTGTTATTTATATTAGAAAAAAGAAAATAAAAAGGGGTGTAGGGTTGTTGATGGTATCTGTCAGTAACCAGATCACTACATTTCACATGTTTTATAGTGCACTAACCATCTCTTATCATCCACCATTTCACGCTTTTCTACTTGCCCACACTAATATTAGTTTTATTACCTGCGAACATAGGGCCTATAACTTTAACATCAAACACAAGTTGAGATTGGTAACAAGTTTACCAGCTGTGAACGCACTAGATCAGTTTTCTTCCTTGATTTATCAAATAAAAACAGTAATAGACATACATTCTAATGACTGACAGGGGATCTTTTAATGATATTCTCGATTGTTTACTCTACTTCCAAGTTTGATTGATTTAAAGTATTCGTCAAACTTTTGAAATTTATGCAAGGTAACTTCAGCCTTTATATATCACACTGGCCTCGGTTTTTTATGGTCTCTACCTAGAACAGCACATAGAGATAACAGAATGACCATAATGTTACGTCAAAATTCGTTCCTTTCTATGACTATAATTGTTCATAATAAAGAATTTATGGTCTTTTGATGAAGAAAGACCAAAAGCAACTACAGATTCACTTACTAGCTGTCTGGACATGGCATTGTGTCATTTGTTGGTGTAAAGGCAAAATTCTCAAATATCTGTATTTACTACATACTATTCCCTTCAACAAATACTTATTTGTGAGTTTTTGTCCTTGGTTTTAACTTGATAACAACTTGACAACAAAAACACAAATATCATAATGTTAATCCTTTGAAATTGTTTATACGATGTGGGTAATCCAATAGTTTATGACGATTTCTTACTATTCATGTAGGGGCATAAAATCCCCATTGTCGAAACATTCTTCAAATACCAAAGACCGTTTTAAGACTATTCTGTACACTTCAAAACAGCTAAATGAAATTATTAAAGTGAACTATGTAAACCTATGTACATCAAATCGCTGAAGGTTCTTGATTATTGAAACTAAGTCTTAAGTCATGTTTAATTGAATTTAATTTGAATACTTATATTAAAAATTATATCAATTTATCGGATATAATAGCCTATTTATTAACAGTCGTAGTTTGAAAGTGTTTAGGGATACAATCTGTTGACAACTATTAAAACCAAACCATATCAAATTCTATTTAAGGCAGACGGACAGACGCTGGTCTTTATGAAATTAAAGAATTATTTTCGCTTTAAACATCGCCAAGTATGAAACGAACTTTTCGTCAGTTTCATTGTTCGGTTGAAATTTGGCGTGACACGTGACAATTACTGTCAGAACCAACTAAACGATTTTCTTCTATTAGCAACGTGAAGAAATACTGACAAACTCTTTACCAAACACCCCTACTTATTACGTAGAGCGCGAAATGTCAACGCACGTGTCACTTCCCGCCCCTTGGTAGCAGAGCTACGTTTCCGAGGCATCCATTTTGAATATGGACAACGATGTGTGCCATAATGTAAAAATGTATTGTTGGTTGGTGGAAATCTTGTATATACTTTTGACGTCGTCGTCTCCACAAATCAACAATCCGACTGTCGACGGGTGGTATCATTGTTTACATGTGTAATTGTATCGGGATTGAATTAAACGAACAAACTAGTTTCCCTTGGGGTGGTTTGAAAGATGTTTTAAACGGACCACCTGGTGGCATATTGGTTGAAACTTTATATTAAATATTGAAATAATGAATTTAAAAAATAGATTCGTGTCTTTTTTGCATGATACAAGACTAAGACTGATCCTTAGGAAAAAAATAATTTAAATAAATAATTTCATCATTTTAAAATACTAAAACATTAAAACTATTTTTTCCTCATTTAACAATGGTAACAAATTATTTGTCAAAATAAATTTACTTTACATGCATAAACAGGTTGCCCAGAATACATAAACAAAGCATTAAAAATTCAACATTAAGTCCTTTATGTTTACGAAGGAAATTAATTTAGTAAAGAGAATTAATTTAAATATGATGTACATATAATAACAACAATTATTAGACACGTCTAAGTTAAAATACACTTTCCCTTTTTAACGAAGATGAGCTATTATAGCAGTTAAGTTATATTATTAATAAAACAACTGCCTAAAATAAATTTTCTCTAAAACTTTGAAAAAAAAAAACCGTTCTTCAATAGACGTCGCATTTCTTTTATAAGACAAGCATATCTTTGTATCTTAAAGGTTAATGGAAATGAAATCGGTCCCAAAAATTCTTTAAGAGCAATTTCTGGTCATTTAAGGATTTATGGATAAGGCAAAGTATTAGGGAATTTTTGTGAATCCTTTGATGGGTTGAAATGATGGGGTCAATTACAGTTGATGCTCCTTATAATCTAAAACTTTTATTATTAACCGCTAATAGATGCGTACTCAAGGAGTTAATGAACGCAACACCATGAACGAGTTGTTTTGAAGACTGTTTTTCAGTTGAAAAAGTGTGTAACGAAAATTAAGTCTAAATTTTTTCTTTTATAGGATTAAATTTGAATAAAATTATTAAAAATGTGACAAGGAGTTTGTCGTAGAAAAGCTATAAAAAGTGTGTTTTATGTTAATGTAAAGAGCGATAACAAGCTATTTTTAAGAATATTTAATAGTGAATATTACGTGAATTTATTACTTTTCGGAGCGAAATAAATACTAAACACAAAATATGTTTAAAATGAATAAATAAACATATTGAACATAAGTTAGATAGGATGTTCCATCAAGAATTATTTCTATGTAAAAATAAATTTGAACTTTAAGTCGCGGATCGCGGAGTGAGCACGTTACAGAAAATAATGAAGTTGGCTAACTCTTAAAATGTCATATTGTATAAAAGTTTCTAGGCCTATTATTAACGATGATATATTTAATTTGTATATTAAAATAACCAAAATGTACACTTTAACCACTCGCCGCGAGCACAGGCGGCTGTCTTTAATCTTTGACAGCTTTTAACAGGCGTTTTTATCCAAGGCGTATGTCCAACATGACAGGGGTGTCTAGAAAATAAGTAGCCGCCATATTGGATTCCCGATGATGATAAATGACGAGAATAAAGTATGATCATGATAAAAACCTCAACACTTGTCTTGTTTTCATGAAAAAAATATGAATTATTAAAATCTAGGATAAAATATGACTTGGTTTCTCTCGTATGTCGATAATCTAACTCTTCTGTATGTTGTCTGGTCTACCAGTTAATCAGACTGGTCAGTGTATCATGAGTAATTCTTTCATAAGTGTTTGCATTATTCTTCCAAAATATATCTTTAACAAGCATAGGCCATGTATTCAAGACAAACCATTTTATTTAATCAATTATGCTTCTTATTAATTGTTCCAAAATTTTATATTTTTCAGATGCTAAAAGACGAGAACAGTCTGCACTGTTTGGTAAAAATCAGCCACCGAAAAAACGACGCAAATCCAGAACAGCTTTTACAAACCAACAAATTTATGAACTAGAAAAACGTTTTCTTTATCAGAAATATTTGACTCCAGCCGATCGTGATGAAATCGCTCAAAGTCTTGGACTTACAAACGCTCAAGTGATAACGTGGTTTCAAAACAGACGAGCAAAACTTAAACGTGATTTGGAAGAATTGAAAAATGACGTTACCGCTACAAAATCTATTGATCCAACGTTACCCTTGGCTGTAGATATTTCAAAAGTGACGGAGACTCTTATTATAGGAAATCATAACTCTAGTCGCAGTCATTCTCCGACATCCAGCATTGCTTGTTCGGAAAGAAGTCCGACCAAAGATAGCAGAAACATGTCAGATGACGACGACGAAGATATTGAAGTCAGTGATGAACACAATTCGTGAAGAAATGCAAATTTGTTGACATCAAATTCATTAATCATCAAAATGACGTGTTCCCTCTTCGATAAAGACGCTGTAAAATAATGACAATCGGTGCGATGTGTATAGAGAGTTCCATTGTAAGAACGATAACTCGAATTTGTCATGTGTTATTGAACTGTATTAAAAACAGTCTCATGAGTTTGCCAAATGTATTATAATGTTATTATAATTGTCCTTCTGTTATTTAATTAATACTCATTTAACCTTGATATGGTTATTAAGGTATTTATGAAATAGAAATATCATAAATAAATACATTCAATCATAATGACTTATATTTATTTAAATCCTAACTCATCCCACTATATATTAGTCAAACAAAATGTGTTTTTTATATCTTAATCAGTAACGAAGCTAGCGACGTCATTCTATTTATTGCAGAGCAATAATTTTAGACAATCTTTCGGTGTAACTACATTATTATTATGGGTTGTGTCCACTTACACGCAATAATCAATAATTCAATGAATAGTTCATAGACCGCGAAGGAATTCAAACAAATTTACCAACATAATATTAACTTTGACTATGGATCCGATCCACCTCAATTGTAATGACTCAAGCCATAAATATTATTTTTCCAACATGAGTGAATTGAGATTATCAAACTGAAAAGAGAACTACCCATCCTAATACAATCCTATCTCCGTCACTTCAGTATCTTCTCACGATAACCGCAGTCATTGGGTAAACTAATCCGCAATATAAATGCATGGTTAGTTATAATAAATGGTAAATCTATTAAATCTAGTTGAGATAATTTAATTATGTATGTTTTGTGCAATAGGAGTATTGTTGTTTAAATTATGACAGTAAAGCAGGCAAAACGGTCTGCTGTTTCAATTACTTTGACAGTTGAGTCGTCTCCCCTTACAAGATGATTTAAAGAGGTAAATTTACGCAATGACCCAAGCAGTTCTACCAAATACTCTATACTGGTAACTCCATTATAATATCAGGTGATAGAAAAATAACCCTATATTCAGATCAGATTTTTTAAAAATATGTTAAATGTTGATATGTTGATGTGCTGATATATATCAAAAATTTGGGTTGAGGTCCAAAAGTGGATAGGCCTTAATGTGTCATTGCATATTCATACAGCTTTATTGTATATACAGCAGATTACTTACAGTGTTCCATTGTTTCTTTGCATATTCACGCAGCTTTCTGTCATCAAAGCAGATTATCAACGGGTTTAAACGGGACAATGTTTCATTGCATATTCATAAACCATTTCGAGTATATATACTAAACATTATACAAGCAAATGGTTATTTTGTTCATTAGCCGAGCTTTTCATTATCCCAATATAAATACGGACAATGAATTGGATTACATGTACATGTATGTTGATTTTCACATTCATTTATTCCATTACTTAGCACAATTGAACTTGACTGAAACGATATTTCTTTCAAATTCTGTGATATCACAGGTTTCTACTGAAATGTATTTTTTGCAATATTTTCGATTGACGATAGATCCGACCATTCGGTAAAAATGTTGTTAGAACCGATTGAATAACGTTTATATGAATATTCGTAAAACACTTTCATTGCTCTATTTGTAGGCAATTAGACTTAAATAGGATTTTTTGAAACCTCGTGAACTTTCGGTTTTCTTCTGAAAAATCATTTTGATTTTGGCAGTATAATCCTTCAATAATGGAACAGAATGAGCACAAAATTGTTTTTTAAAGGTTTTTTCAATAGTATTTAAAATAGATGTTTCCTGTAACATCAATAACATTGATCGAATCCTAAAAGCCTGTGTTTTTCTTTGACAGACGTTCTCTATAAATCACACAGACCGTTATTTGTCAATTAGACTGGGGTATAATGAGTAGAATCATTAGACGGTAATGAGATATCATTATACATCTTTAAGATGCTTTCTTAATTCATGTTGTATTTTAACCCTTACCGACAGACTTTCTTTCACAAACACAATCAAGCCTTTTGAAAAACACATCGCAGGGGTCACAGTTCAGACATAAATCACATGATATGACGTCACAAACGTTTAACCAGTTAAAACAGTCGTTACAGATAGAGCGCTGTTGGTAATTCAACAAACGATGCGGAGCTAATAAGAAGTATAATGGTTTCAAATTATACTAAGATTTTATTATGTGTAAAGGTAGAATAGGAAAGCCACCAACGGTTGTGATTAACTAAGCATACCCTATAATTTACTGCTGTCTCTTTATTTAACGCGCTTCTATTGAAGTGTAGGTTAAATGACGTACACTATTACAACTTCAAGCCTTTGTTGTCATGATGTGTTAAAAGAAATAATTCATTTAGGATAATTAATTAAATTTCACAAAATTCACAATTCACAATTCATAATTTGTGCTATTACAAAACTTGTAGACTTAACCGAACAAGTGCTGAAAAGCAACAGTTTCCTAACTTAAGATCTTTGTTCAGAAAGTGTTGATAGAATAAGCAGAAATTTCATTTTGCATATATGCATAGAATATAGAATAAAATATCATTTATTTAGTACCCATACTATATTAAAAAACAATAAAACATAGTTTCGTTGTGATATATAAATTAATTGACCATTGATACTTTGAAACAGTTATCAAAATAATTTGTGGAAGTTTCACAATACAATCCATGAAAGTTGGAAATTTATGTTTAGTTTGATATAGTATTATTTAGTATCTTACAAAACTGCTTTTTCTAGAAAGTTTGGTACAGATAATTTTTTCCAGTCACCAACTCCACAGTCTTTGCGTTGGCATTCGAAACTTATATATATGTATTTCACACACCAGAATTGTACATCGATATAAAATTGGGCTAGTTAATTTCAGATTAGTTTTATCCGATGTGAATTCTTAAAGCATAAACCTTCCTTTCTCTGTTAATAAAAAAAATTTTTTAGCTAAAAATATAATGATAGATACCTTTTAAGAAATATTTTGAGCTTATCTGAGACGAAGACACGACGGTAACCGTTCCTGGATTTGAGATGATGTAATCGGATAACCTCTGAATTCGACGAGCACAGTAAATGTGCTTATAATTGGCGAAGTTTAAGGTAAAATGAAGCTATAATTAAAGGGCTTCTGTGTGGATTCGATACGGCCATATATTAATAGTAGAGCAGCTGGATTTAATACAAGACACCTTAAACCCTTCTTTAAGAAAAGAGGGATTTAGGGGTGATAAGTCTATTTAAAAAATTAAAGAATAAAAAAATTTAAGGAAATCACATAAAATTTTTTCCATGAATATTGCTCAAAAATATTTTGTTGCTCGTTCTTTGTCCATTTAACAGTTTTCATAGTAAATTAAAAATATTTTCAAAACAGCAGTAAAATGTCAACTGCGCAATATCTGCTAGAGATCCTTGTAAAAGCTTAGTCTTATATTTTAATACATAGAACAACAGTTTGATCACAGTGACATAAGGCATGAATGGAAAATAGCGAATAATCCACAATCTTACTTAGTACCCTTAAGAATTAAATACCCTATTTCAGACAATCCAAATCTATATTTCAACTCTTCTATAGAAATACATGTATAGTTAATTCAGTCTCAATATTATAAAGACGTACCTGCCTTACATACATAATAACACATGGATGTTCATAGAGTCCTGTTAAAATAAACCATCAGTCGAAATCAGCAATAATTTATTTTTATGTTAGATTTTATTTTAAAATTTTATTTAAAGCAGTTCAGTCATGATTGGTAAGATAAGTTATAAATTTAACCAATAACCAAGAGTCTCGTTCTTTTGAAAATATGTCTAACTTCTATTAGGGAACTTCGTTTATGTATATTATACATGCATAGGCTATATGGGAAATTAACATAATATTGGTATAAGGAAATAAGTCACATGTGCAGAAGGCGGTATCTATACGCGCATATCTTTAAAAGTGAAAACAATCATGGAATTTAAAACTGTAATCATCATAACTGTTGAGAAACACAACGTTTAAATCAATTCAATATGTGCATATTTCACAATGATAATTAACTGATATGTAAGCGGTAAAATACTTAGAAATTTATAAGTAAAACGTGGCATGATATCATGTTAAAATGTCTATTAGGGTAGATGGGAGAGGAGATAGACCGAAATAACTGCTGAAAAATATAATAATTTAGGATAAAATTGATATATCACCTTCTTATCTCATTCAAACATTTCATCATTTTTTAAATTTCATAATTTTCTTCTTCTCTTCATTTTAAACCTAATTATTGATTCTTTTGATCGCGGAAAAATTAGTGACGTCACAGGTCGTTAACGGTAGATATTGGGGTCAAAGTGCGATCTCCCGTGCTTGGCATGCTGGTATAGTGACAGGAAGTGGAGATTGTATCTGTTTGAAGTTTGATATTTTTCTACTTATTTAGTGGTATGAATTATGATTATGATAGAGTAAAATGAAACAAGCGTCTATTATCAGCTATTTTAAAGAATGTTGATAGCTAAAGTATATATAATCTTAAAGAGTTGACTTCCAGCTAGTTAGCTTGTAATCAAGTTTGTTTTAAGATAAAATATGTGATGTCTGACGATATTCTGGCGCATGTCTTCGTTTTAAAGAAAGCCTTCTCTAACATAAGTTCAATTTCTTCAAGACATTTATTCACTATGTCAATAATCTTTCTAATTAAAGTAGCGAACAACGCCGATCACATACGTCATCGAGGGATTTCAATGTATATAAAATATATGTAAATATTTCCACTAGGTCCTTGTTTAGTGCGACCAGAATTAAAATAGGGGCATACAATTGAAGTATACAGTTTGATATCTGATTTAAGGAAGTTGCATAGTGTTGATCCACTGTCCAAGCATCCCAATTAACAAGAAATATCTTAATCATAATTTAACGAATTCCCTTATGCCAATTTGAAATTTTATAATTGTGTTGTGTTATAAACGAATGTACGCGGTGAAAGTTATTGCTATGAATCTGATCTTTGACCCACAATTCAAATGATGATATACCAACACTGACCTCCTACGAAGAATATTGCTGTACACTAAAACCATGGTTACGGTAAAATTATTCCAAGAACAACCTGCTGATATTAGCCGTCATCATGGCAATAAATCATGGCGGTTTTTCTCATGCCTCGTTTTCATTTATTACGTGAGTTATATATTTACTGCTGTACTATGCAATAAACTTATAACCATACCAGTCAATAAATCATTTCAGCATTAGGTAACTATTTGCAAGATGAAATTGTCGTGTTGCAACGTGACGATAATTTATATTATGGGGGCGAAATTTTACGAAAAATAATCACTTTATAGTAAAAGTGAAAGAAACAAATCAAGATTTTCTAAAATGTCGTTTTCAATAGTGTCAGATGCTTGTAGACGACATCCCTGACGTATATTTACAACCTAAGTGGGTTTTGCGATAGATAACTTACCTACAATTTCAGTTATTCGACGACTTATTGCGAAGTATTCGTTGCTATTAGTGCCGATCGCCGGAACTGAAGTAATTACAACTGAAAACACCCACTGCAGTATAGTACTATGGTGAAACTAAAGTATATTTGTATAAATTGAACTTATACAGTACCATAATAATTGATCTCAGATACAAAGTAATAAGTTAGTAATTGACTGTCAACAGAACTATAAGTTAATTTTGAGACAGGAGCATTACCATTACTCATTGTCATTTATGAGGTGTCTAGTTGAATTATTGTAAAAGTACTTGATGATGTGGCGAGCGGAAAGTTTTAAAGGAACAAGTGCTAATTTGCTAGTTGACTGGAAACAATAGATCTTACATTATCACCTTCCTTATTCTTTATTTTCTAATCCAATCACACGAGGATGGTCGGAAGATTTTCGATTCAATTTGGAAATGCAGTAAAAACATAAACCTTTTCATTTCTTTGGTATAAAAATATACATTTTTGAGAAAGACGTAATTACAATTATAAACAGTTGGTTAACTTCTTTTACAGAGGTGGTAATCATGGTTTTTAAGCAAAGCCCATTTTCTACAAATGCAAAGGCGCCTATGAATAGCTTTTCCAGTGAAAAAGAAACAGATTTATCAGCATAAAATGCTTTTTCTCATTTCACTTATTTCAACTGTAGTTCGGCGTTAAAAATTTTTTCAAGACGCTGAGTTGCTATAACAAATGTGTATTGACACTCGTGACTTCATGGGACTGTCATCCCAAGAGAGAACAATAAATGGATGGAGTGACGTTAATTTGAACGAAAAGCCACACTGAAATGGAAAATCGTCTACGAAACATAAATTGTTAGAAAAAGGATCATGTATATTTAATGTGAACTGTCAATAATGTCTCTTATTTTCCGTCTCTCTCTCACTCAATTCCAGCAAACGTTCACACATTACATATAGAATAAAAAACGAAAGTAGACGTTGTAGGATAATTAACGAGCAAATGACAAATATTCTACAACATTGTCGACAGCTAATCAGAAAGAATGTTCATCCAAGCAAAATTTGAAAAAGCAACATTTTCACTAATAATGTTCATTATATAATCTAATTTCAGTGATATACATTTACAACACAAATGATCATTATCTACGTAGGAGAAAATTGATAATTGCCTCTTTGGTATAGATAGATATAAGTGTAAATGTAGGTGGTATTGTATGTTCTTCCGTTAAAGGGTGTTTCTATTTATTGTTGTAGTTGGCAGATCTCTTAAATGTTGCTATCTAATTTTATTTATGGTCGTTCTATTTATTGTTTGTAATAGTGGCCTTCTTGTTGTTTCTGTCTATTGTTATTGCGGGTTGTTCTTTAGTTGTTTCTGTCTATTGTTGTTGATGGTAGTTCTCTAGCTGTTTCTGTCTATTGTTATTGATGGTAGTTCTCTAGTTGTTTCTCCCTATTGTTGTCGATGGTGGTTCTCTAGTTGTTTCTCTCTATTGTTGTCGATGGTGGTTCTCTAGTTGTTTCTCTCTATTGTTGTCGATGGTGGTTCTCTAGTTGTTTCTCTCTATTGTTGTCGATGGTGGTTCTCTAGTTGTTTCTCTCTATTGTTGTCGATGGTGGGTTCTCTAGTTGTTTCTCTCTATTGTTGTCGATGTGTGGTTCTCTAGTTGTTTCTCTCTATTGTTGTCGATGTTGGTTCTCTAGTTGTTTCTCTCTATTGTTGTCGATGGTGGTTCTCTAGTTGTTTCTCACTATTGTTGTTGATGGTGGTCCTCTAGTTGTTTCTCTCTATTGTTGTTGATGATTGTTCTCTAGTTGTTTCTGTCTATTGTTGTCGATGGTGGTTCTCTAGTTGTTTCTGTCTATTGTTGTTAATGGTAGTTCTCTAGTTGTTTCTGTCTATTGTTGTTGATGGTAGTTCTCTAGTTGTTTCTGTCTATTGTTGTCGATGGTGATTCTCTAGTTGTTTCTCTCTATTGTTGTCGATGGTGGTTCTCTAGTTGTTTCTCTCTATTGTTGTCGATGGTGGTTCTCTAGTTGTTTCTCTCTTATGGTTGTTGACGCTGGTTCTCTAGTTGTTTCTATCTATTGTTGTTGATGGTAGTTCTCTGGTTGTTTCTCTCTATTGTTGTCGATGGTGGATCTCTAGTTGTTTCTGTATATTGTTATTGAGGGTTGTTCTCTAGTTGTTTCTGTCTATTGTTGTCGATGGTAGTTATCTAGTTGTTTCTGTCTATTGTTGTCGATGGTGGTTCTCTAGTTGTTTCTGTATGTTGTTGAGTGGTTCTCTAGTTGTTTCTATATTGTTGTTGATGGTAGTTCTCTAGTTGTTTCTGTCTATTGTTGTCGATGGTGGTTCTCTAGTTGTTTCTGTCTATTGTTGTTGAGGGGTTCTCTAGTTGTTTCTGTCTATTGTTGTCGATGGTAGTTATCTAGTTGTTTCACATGGTCTTATTGTTTGCTATTTGAAGGTAGTTCTCTAGTTGTTTCTGTCTATTGTTGTTGATGGTGGTTATCTAGTAGTTTCTGGCTATTGTTTTTGATGGTGGTTCTCTGGTTATTTCTCTCTATTGCTGTTGAAGGTTGTTATCTAGTTGTTTCTGTCTATTGTTGTCGATGGTAGTTCTCTAGTTGTTTCTGTGCTATTGTTGTCGATGGTAGTTATCTAGTTGTTTCTACTATTGTATTCGATGGTGGTTCTCTAGTTTTTTCTGGCTATTGTTGTCGATGGTAGTTATCTAGTTATTTCTGTCTATTGTTGTCGATGGTGGTTCTCTAGTTGTTTCTGGCTATTGTTGTGGAAGGTGGTTATCTAGTTGTTTCTGTCTATTGTTGTTGAGGTATTATCTAGTGTTTCTGGCTATTGTTGTTGATGTGTTCTCTAGTTGTTTCTGTCTATTGTTGTCGATGGTAGTTATCTAGTTGTTTCTGTCTATTGTTGTCGATGGTTGTTCTCTAGTTGTTTCTGTCTATTGTTGTTGATGGTGGTTCTCTAGTTGTTTCTGTCTATTGATGTTGAGGTAGTTTTAGTTGTTTCTGTCTATTGTTGTGATGGTGTTCTCTAGTTGTTTCTGTCTATTGTTGTGATGGTGGTTCTCTAGTTGTTTCTGTCTATTGTTGTTGAAGGTGGTTCTCTAGTTGTTTCTGTCTATTGTTGTTGATGGTGGTTCTCTAGTTGTTTCTGTCTATTGATTTGAGGTGTTCTCTAGTTGTTTCTGTCTATTGTTGTTGATGGTGGTTCCTCTAGTTGTTTCTTCTATTGTTGTTGATGGTTGTTCTCTAGTTGTTTCTGTCTATTGTTGTTGAGGTGGTTCTCTAGTTGTTTCTGTATATTGTTATTGATGGTTGTTCTCTAGTTGTTACTGTATATTGATATTGAGGGTTGTTCTCTAGTTGTTTCTGTATATTGTTATTGAGGGTTGTTCTCTAGTTGTTACTGTATATTGATATTGAGTGTTGTTCTCTAGTTGTTTCTGTATATTGATATTGAGGGTTGTTCTCTAGTTGTTACTGTATATTGATATTGAGGGTTGTTCTCTAGTTGTTTCTGTATATTGTTATTGAGGGTTGTTCTCTAGTTGTTACTGTATATTGATATTGAGGGTTGTTCTCTAGTTGTTTCTGTATATTGTTATTGAGGGTTGTTCTCTAGTTGTTTCTGTATATTGTTATTGAGGGTTGTTCTCTAGTTGTTACTGTATATTGATATTGAGGGTTGTTCTCTAGTTTTGGCTATTGTGGTTGATGGTGGCTATCTTAAATTTTTCCTAAGTTCTTTCGGAGATTATTTTTGTTAATTCAGTGCAATTTTCGTGAGTGTGTTTTATTTTATCGTTGTTCACATAAATAAAGATTAATGACAAGAATTTTCTAATTTTTCTTCAGGGAGTATAAAATCTTGAAGAAACATTCGTCAGTAGACGTTAAACATACGACATGCCAACAACAATTAACACTACCTTGTCAATTTTTAGCTTCTAAATACCGTAAAGAGTCTAACGGGATCCTCATTTATTACTCGTTTTGAACAAGTCTGAAACTAATTTAATTATACCTTAATATATCACACCAAAACATCTTGATTGATATTTCTTCTAACTGGGCTCTAAACATAATAATTTTATTTCTTCTAAAAAATTGAAAATCTCTTGGAATTGAATTGATTTAATAGGCAGCTGGTAATTTGATTAATATTATTTAACACCTAATAATTCTTATTATTAATTTTCCATCTTTCAAATTGAAATTAATTGATAGCTGAATTTCTTTGCCAAAGTTTTCAAAATACGCTGAAAATGTTAATTGATTTGTTTATCCAAATCTGGCTGCTTAATTTGATTTGTTTGAATAAAATAAATCTATGAAACTATTTCTTTTTCAAATTCGATTTTATACAGAGTATACTGAAAATTATTATCCAAGATTTGTCTCTGATAGTATTCGAATCAATATGTGATGTGTCGTTTGTCGGACGGATAGAAGCTAATTTTGACCTCTCCGGAGCATTTTATAACACCCATTGAATCCGTACACAATCCCTTTCAGAAAGGTTATTTATTTGTGATGTATATTTATTTTCATCGTGTACAAGGGTCTCTTATCCTTTTTGTAAGACCCCCTTACCACCTATTACACGGTGGCCACTATACTCCAAATCTAATGAAAATATAGAGGTGAAAACGGTTGTTTGATGTTTTTCGCCAATGAAATATTATAGAATCCTGAATGGACAGATGTTATAGCCATTAGGTTGGAAATGGACCCATGTTTTCACACATTGTTTAATGCCAATTAAAGTCTATAAAAGGATGTTGTAATTTATGGACTTGGACTATAAACGCCTTGCACAATTCAAGCGATCATGTGTAAAGAGAGGTTATAAGTAGCAGTCTGAGGGACACGCCTACTTGCCATTTATGGCGGGCATATTAGACGGCTAGTTGGGTATTTATAGACCAATTTTATAGTTGTTTAATTAGCTTCTCTCCTTGCTTTTATTGACTCTACTAAATTGTTAGCATTGTCTACTAAATTATTCATTATAGTTTTATAGGCTAATTTCTCTTCTCTCGTTTTAATAATCTGTGAGGTTTGATTGTTGGAGAAAAGATGGCGGACTTGGATCGTGTTATCCGACGATTCATTTCAGTTTAATGCCACAAGTTATCACTTGGACGCCGGTGCTTTGTACTTGTACAATATAGTACATTTGAATGTTTTTAACCTGGTCCTCACTTGTTATTGATACACGCTTTGAAGCATTGATATGAAAATACCACTAATCGAATAAGGTTCATATACTCTTCGACAGTTGGACATTTCCTCACTTTCAAATTTGCCCGAATGACACGGAGTGTTTGGTTGTATAAGGCTTTTTTATGCACCTTTTTTTCTGTACGAGATCTGAAATTCAAAAGCATGGTGACTGGATAACACATAAGCACAATGATACGTTTAACAAGCATACAGTGGAATAACTACCAGCACGTAGATTATGACTGATTTATTGGGAAGACAATACCATATAAGACCACGATGATTTATCAAATGATTATGGATGAAGCAATATGTACATAAGATAAGAAATATTTACATATAACAATGATTTAATATTACTAGCAAAATATTGGGATGCCCCGATTTAAAAATACATACGGAACATGTACTGCAACTGCTTTAAAATTAATAAAAATAACGTTTAGAGTTAAGATCATGTGGCTCTTTCTGTGGTCCTGGAAGAACAGACAAACTGGTGGTTGGTCAATAGTAAGGCACAACATTATTAAATCTCGCGACATAATTATCTAGTATTATTATACACAATAGATTTACATCATGGCTTACGATACCACATATCTGAAAACTTGAATAATGCGTAAGCTAAACAAAGGAGAACAATCAAATCCTATCGGAATTACACATTTACATAACTCGTCATATTTACACAATGATTTATAGCAGACCCGTGTTATTGTGTCACAGAGACTATTTGATAAGGATCAAAAGCCAGAATAAGCTCGAGACAGAACAGTAATTAATCAGAAGAATAAATCAAGCTTATTTATTTTCTTAAATACTTGATTTTGAAAACGATTCGGGGTGATGTTTTACTTATATCAAGCCTCACCTAGTCGAAAATATAAATAAGTTCATGCTTGATCTTAAAGTACCAGTATTAGGAATGGAGTTCCTGTGTTCTTTCATATTATGTCCCCTTCTTCATATAAAACTTCTCTAAATCGAAAATTCAAATTCTTTTACATTTGATCTTAGAATTCAGAATTTGGAATTGTGATCCTTAAATAAAAATATGGTTCTATCTCGAAATATATCGAAATTAATTTATAATTCAAATTCCTTTGCACTTGATATTCTGGACTTGGATTGATGTCCCGTGAAACAACGGCCACATCGTTAGTTCAAACACTGGTTAGGATCAAAAGATGGGAAGAACTGTTGAATAGACTGGGAGTTGAGTTTGATGACATGTTCTACATCTGTATCTGTACATCTTACATTATATTTTTCATAGATACTACCAGTTAAACACATTATCCCATTTAATAGATGCCTGAAAAATATAGACATTATTTTAATAATAGTTTTAACAGAACTCAGTAATCAGGCTTAAAGGTGCTCTTCCCGTGGATCGAAAGTACTAAATTAAATAAATTGAACCACTTCTCAGTCCGTTCGTTATCAGGAACTTTTGTCAGGCTTGTTTCTAAATCACTATTATATTACAAAAAACATAAAACGTTCTTTTCAGCCTTTATCAAACATAATGACATAATACAATCACCATTTGATATCAATAGAGATTATACCAGGGAGTCAATGCAGTGGAATGGTTTGCGATGGTAGTGGAATATAGGAAGGGAGATAACTCCAATGTACAAAATGTGAAACCACTGCTGTTAAGAAAAATAAATGAAAATGAAAGTAGGCCTAATGCAGTTTTACGCCCTTATTATTTTGCACCCATTGAGCTAATGAAGACGGGGGATGACATGCTGTTTGCAACGAGGTTTTTTTTAACATGCACAGCACACGGGGCCTCTGTTTATTGACCCGTCCGAACGACCCGATGCTTTTTTCATGTCAGCCCCAGCTGTTTTTATTACTTACATGCATCTCGCTTTATCATGGTCTGTTTTGATTATTTGAAAGAAATACGAACGACAGTTATTCAAATACTGTAAAACAATGTCATTGTCTTGACAAGGGTTATAACCAATGGAACCTGAAAAACAAAGATCAAACATTACAAGAGTATAGAAGATAAATATTAATCAGAGAGAATTCTATGGTTTCCCTAAAACAAATGCCAATCTTATTAACGAGACATTTTTAAATCAATTATTAGTAATGGCGTTTGGCGACACCATATACTACATAAAGGTAATTCCATCCTTCATGTTATGTTAAACAGTTATTAAAAAGAATTATAACAGAACCTGAAACATGGTGTTATTATAATTGATACCTGAAACATGATGTTATTATAATTGATATATTGCGCACTACTATAAAAACTGTGAAATATTGTTCTTATTGCACCACGTTTCTTATGTAGGTAACGTAGCTATTTTTTTCCAGACTACATATTTAAATTTGTAAAGCATCTCTATCATTGATTATGCAATATGCAAAGCATATCGAGGAGAATAAATTTAACCTTTATGATGTAAATATTATGTTCCTTGTTTCATACCGGAAACAATGGACCTCAATGCTTACCAATTGTGGTTTCAGTTTCATTTACTCCATTATATATAGTGTTGTTCAAGTCAACATGCGGCTCGATTAAAGTTGTATTTGTAAGCTGAATCGTATGCACATTTTCCTCATTGGTCTCAGTGAGGTTTCTGAAGTCATTTGTTGCATTTGGTTGAATGTTTTCAAGATGCCTATGTCTCGTATTGTGGCTAGTTGTATTCGACGAAGTCGCTGTATTAAATGGTGTAGTAATAGGTGCCAACCAAATAGAGTCTAATCTGTTCTCGAATGTTGAGCTATCATTTAATTCTTCACTACTGGTAGAATTTTCACGATAATCTACTGAACGTGTTAAAACGTCAAGTCCTTTTGTTGCATTCTGAGATTCATGTGTATGGTTGGACTCGGAATATTTACTCCCATTTGATCTGGACTCTGTATCCGGCTTATTTTTTAAATTCAACCGTGTTTCGTTCGCTGATGACTTCAATTCTTTGTCGGATCTGTGCGTCGATTTATTCTTAATTTTGGAAGATACATGTGTCTTGGAATGAGCATGTTCCTCTTTGTCTTCATTCACCTTCTTTTTATTTTTACTGAGAACATGTGTTATGATTCCTGGTTTATGGATTAAAGGCGGTGGTGTCAGTACACCCTCGCCATCTTTCGGAACGTACACTTTCGGAGGAGTAACATCGTGAGGTAAAACAGCTTTGTGATCTTTGGGTAATGATGATTGGGGTGGTAGAGGCATAAAGTTTGACGGACCGAGATTAGAATCAGAATCCATATCCAATTCGTTCTCTTCATTTAGGTCTTCTTTCCCCGAGGCAGTATCGGCCGCAGGTGGAAATGGCATAAAATTAGATGGTCCCAGATGACTCATACCTCCTACTGGATGTCCAATAAAGTCTGGTACTTCTGAACCATCTCTTCTGTCGCGAGCTTCCATGACTTCTTGACCTTTTTTTGACTGTCCAGTCTTTTTGTTATTCTGTTCCAAAGCGGGAATATCATCTTTGGTGTTCATTGGAAAATCAGCTCCAGCTGCTGCCGAAATAGGTAATGGATGTGCTAATATATTAGTTTCGTTTTTGTTTAATAGCATTGATTCATGTTCTCTTTGATCCAGATGTTCAGCAAGAAGATCAGGGACGATGTCTTCTTCGCTGGAGGTGATATTCAATACATTTTCAGTTAGATCCTGTGGTTGATCATGAAAATGCGATGGATGGTCAAAATATTCCTTGCCTGGTTCTCTAGTTCTTGCATATTCTAAGTGATGAAGATTAAATAAAGGTTCCTCCATTTCACCATGTTCAATGTGGTCTTCCTGAATCTCCTCTCTATGGTGTCTTGAGAAGTCCATTTGTTCAGATTTCGGCACCAGAGCTGGAGTGTCCTCGGTTTCACCATGATTCTCATGTGGAAATATTGAATTAGGAAATTGGTTTTCACCCAGAATTGAATCTAAAAATTGATGATCTTCGGGTGTCTCGAACGACGGTCGCTTAATATCTCGTATATGCGGTATAACTTTAGTGGTAGTTGATGGTGGAACAGTAATGAGATCTTCAAAGGTTTCTGTCAGTTCTCCTGATCCTGTTTCCAGATCATCAAAAGGAGTTTCATCAGCAGTTTCTTTCATTTCTTTGGTCGTTTGTGGAAGTTCTGTGTGTCTCATTACAGGATAGGGAGTACTCATACGATTTGGAAAGCTAAAAGGACGATTCATGTTTCCATGTGGCCAGTAATTTTCAAACGTTTCAGCCAAAGGAGGCGATTCCTTAGCCAACTCTTCGGGATCAACCATACTGCTTTCGTGGTGTTGACTTCTCGCTGTATTTCTATTCATGTTGGCTAGAATCCGATCATATTCCATTGGCTTTGATCTCTCCATCGAATCCTCGATCGAATTTTCAAGTTTGTCCCTAGAATTCTGGGAATATGGCTCGTGAGGAGGGATGTGGTTGTCACTTTGTTCTAAGTCTGTTAGTTGAGGGACGTGTTCCTTAACTGTATTTGGTAAAGTTGCAGTTTCACGACCATCAGCTGCAAAATCTGTTGCACCAAAAGAATTCAGATAGGGAACCTCCTCAGCATCTGTGTCATTCAGGTCCGTGATCCTATCAGGAGGATCGTCAATTGCTGTCAGATGACCATCAAATGATTTGTTAATAAATGATTTCGGATCATCTTCGTTGGTCGACCAGAACACCGACTGGTTGAATTTTTGATCAACTGATAAATTGTTCTTTTCAGGATGACCATCGCCATCTTTATTCTGGATTGCGTGATGTACTTCAGAATGTGAATCGTTAGAGCCCCGGTGATGATGATGGCTGTTGACTTCTTTATGAAGAGAATGATGAGTGTCTGCAACGTGAGAATGGTCATCGTAATCACTAAAATTGTGGAACCCTTCACTGTGGCTAAGGTTGTGGACTCCATTTTGATGATTGTGGTAAATCGTCTGATTATGACTATGTTCATGATTTTGCTCATGACTCTCAATATGACTTTCATTCCGGGAATGATTATGTTTCGTATAGTCCAAACTGTGATATTGATTGTTAAGGTAATCAACAGATGAGCTATTTCCATCGTGATGGTGGTGAGAGGCATTCTGGATGCCTTGATGAATGTGGTGATGGGTATTACCTCGACTATCGTTATAATCGTAATGATGATGATCATTCTGCAGTGAACCATTGATTCTGTGCGCGTCATGATGATCGACGCTCTCGTTATGACTAGGATGTCCAGATTTGTTTTGTCTGTAAGGCTTCTCAAGTCGTGAAGTATTCTCCATTTTCGTTTTTGTTGTCGGCTTTCTATCTTTCTTTGATATAATTAGAGGGGTTGTTGAGATTGCAGTGGATTCTGCATTCGGCAATGTGGTTAACGGTGTGGACGTCACAGTTGCTTTTGCGTCTGTGTCTTTTTGTTTCCTTGTAGAAGGCTTCGTGGTTGTGGATAGAGTTGTTGGAACTCGTTTCTTTGTTATTTGTTGACTTGATGTTGTCGTTGATTCGGCTGTATTTGTGCTTGGAAGTGTGATCTCATTTTCTAATTCCGTTGTGGAAGGGATGAAAGGTGTCGTTGTTGGTCGTTTCTTTTTCTTTTTAGAAGTCTTTGTAGTTGATGAAACGGAGGTGAATGTATTCGAATGTGGTGTTTGTGAAGTCGTTGTAAATTCTCTTATTTCGGTTAGGAGTTTAGGTTTTGGTAGATACTTGGTTTCTGCTTTTATATCTGAAAATAATGAAGACATCAGCAAATAGACTAGATAATTAATAGGCTTGTCGTCTTGTTTTGACCAACCATTAAAATTATGTAGGTGTTATTCCTACTTGTAATGTGTTAACTCCCTTATTTAGTATTATTTACGTCCCCATGAAGATACTAATTACCCCGTAATCCTTTTCTAAGTATGGTTTCACAGAGTGCTGTGTATCCGAACGGCTTGATTGGAATATTGTCTTGCCTGTTAGTACCCCTGTAATTAACAGATTTCGTACCTGGATTGTGAGAATCCGCAATCTCTAAACTTCTTTTATCAAAGACGATCTTCGAGGCAGGCATATGGTTGGATTTTAATTTCCTAATGAATTTACTTCTTTTTTCAAGACCTTGTAACATCATGGCCTTGAGACTGTCCGAGTCGATACCTCTTCTTGAATTTAAAACCACAATAAAATCAACTATAACACTTCCAGGACTGTAATAGAAGAGATAAAGTTGACCCATTGAATATGTGCAAATAGGAGCTCCGTGAGCTATTCTACCCTGGTGTATTGTACCACCAACATCATCAGTCAATAATATTCTTATTATTAGTATATATCTAGAATGAATTTGTCTTATTCAGTAGTAGTTGGTTAAGACAAATAACCATGCCATGGAAGTAGAAGCCAATTCTTAAAACAATCAATAAATATATAAACCTGCTAATATATCGACTTTTACAATAAGTAAACAACATTCAAGTTAATTAAAGATATATGTTCAACCCCGAGTGAGGAGTGTGTTTTGCTTATGGCAGCATATAAGGAGAATGACACTGTGCTTTTCTTTAGGATTTTTCTATATTTTTCCAGAATCATAAAGAACAAATCACATTGGAACACTTCAACTCCGAAATGTCTCTTTCTACATCTTATACCGTTTCATGACATTAAAGCTCATACAGTAAATTAAAAGTTTCTACCGCCGTTACATGGAACCTCGCACCACTGCTTGTAAACAATCTTGTAGAACTGCGTAGTAAATTGCTTTATAAACCCACCTAAGATCAACGACAACGGTACGGTTATATCTTTCTACTAGTGGACCTATCTCAAATACGTGATTCAACTGTAAAATAAATAATATACTGAGTGTCATGTAAAAAGCACGATATGAAAACAAACTGGACATGATAAGAATTGTTGTCAGAATTCAATAAAATAATAAATAGATTCTTAATTATAATCGATATAAGAAACAGAAGGAGCAAATCTTGAATAATTTTCATTATCATTAAAGACAAGCCATCATGCACATAAATAATTGCTAATCTTATTGATGATTATTATTGCTCATTTAAAGTTATCACAATTGTTTATGGTATAGCATGTCGACACACAAGGGTGAAATAATATGGAATTTCTCAGTAAAAGTTTGAGGTATGGTCAGTGGATAGCAGGATATATGCTTGATCCTTGACAAAATTAGACAAAGCGGTAGTTCGTTACATAAAAGCACTGTTTACCTCCTTTTGAATATGATTGGTCACAACTCGGTATAATTCCTTAGCATGGTTTCCTAAATCTGGCATCCATTTTAAACTTGTGATTCTTATTCTTCCTTCAAAATCAATACCTAGGGAGTACAATTAGTTAATGTAGGGACATATCATGCCCCAGCTTTCATTTAAAGATACATTTGCTCTTCGAAAGGATGGCGATGACAAACCAAGTCGAAGAGATTAAGAACCAAGTCAGTAAGTTTACTTGAAATTTATGTTTACCCGATTTGGATAAGCATTATGTACATGTAGTTACGTTTAACAGATTTTATTTTTGCTATTTACTACCTTTCCCACTGTATGGTTGGAACAATTTGAATTTGTTATGTTTTGGTAATATACTAGGGCTTGATCTGACCTTAAAACCATTTGAACAGAATATATATCTATATTGTAGAGACTTACGTTTGATGTCATCAGTTGGTTTATAATCGTGCGATTGAACATTAGAGGTTGAACTACTTGGTGATACTTGACGATCTGAATTGACTGAAAAGAAACAATTTTCAATCGATTTGAAAATGCATTAAATTGACTGATGGAAAGGCGATAAATATTGAAGGAAATAAGTTCAAAATTGCTAAAACAAAATAATTTTAAATTGAATGGAAATAAATTTCCTGAACAATTCACTTTTCTGACACATCCAAAACGTTTTATCCCCGAAACTGTCACTTTAATAAGTAATTGTGATTTAATCGAAATCAAAAATTAATTTTCTGTTTCGAGAGAAGAGAAAAAATCCATATTGAATGAAATAAACGATGTTTGCTTTAACTACTATTGTAATTTTTTTGAAAAGATTTGCTTTTGGTGTGTCATATCTTCTGGCAATTTCACCAGCCTAACATAACTGTCTTTTAACCGATGGCCAATCAAACATCTTAAGTTCTACATATGGTTTTTCTATATTTTATTATCAAATATTTAACTTAGAGCAAATAATGATTATACACTATACTTATCATTTATAATTTATTAAGACCACTCGTGTCAAATGTTTGTTAAATGAGACGTGATGAAAACCAATAAAAATTACAATGTGAGAACTGCGAAGTAAGTTAATTGTTTTGCAATAAAGGCTTGTACAGGTAACATCCAAGGGAAAATCACGTTAAAGTACATACTATGTTTCTAGGAGCAAAGAGCTCACACAATCGAGAACTGGTAATAAATAAGATTGCAAACCTTTGGTCTTCTATCTAGAGGCTAATTGGAACAAAGTCAAAGTACCTGCATAATGTATGATAAATCCTAAGGCAACTGAAGTTATAACTATTACGATACCAAATGTGATGAGTCCAATACAAAATTTAGATCGAGGTCTTCTATATACACTGGTAGAGCTCGATACTGAAATGTTAAAATGATGTTTAAAAAAAAGAAAGGAGAGCCAATCGAAGGTCCCAGATAACTCTCCAACATTAACCAGCACTCATAACACTCATTTGATTGAATGTGTATCAACATCTCAACTTCAAAACTTTTATAAAACAGTCTGTCGGTCTTCTAGACCTTTATAAAGTTGCTATCTTTAGATAGTTAAACCATTGTGGATTATACATGTAGTAACTTCATCATTACAATTTCAAAGTTGCATTTAATCTACTGCAGAGTTCTTTTAAAACTAATGACATGAAATTACGTCGAGTATAAAGCCAAGCTATTTTGAATCCGATTTAAAACTCATTATTAGAATTTTGAATAACTCCCTTTTTGAAATAACCCGAGAATTAAAGTACATGTCTGACCTGTGACATGATTGGGGTTGTCATAAACAACAAATCCATATTCCATGGACTCTACATTACTGGAGGTAAGATGGTCAGTGGAACCCAGCCCTGGGCCCAGCTGGGTCATATGAAACATCACGCAGTTATCCAGGGTTTTACCATACTGTTACCACCATATAAATATTTCACTATCAAGGCGCCTGTTCTAAATGTAAAATAGGGTATAGGATATAAATGCTTATAAATAAGTATATCAATTGTGAATTAGAGAACACTGAAAAGAGAGTGTTGTTTTGAAAATTGAAATTTAGCATCTAGATACAGTTACGAAGCGAAATAAGCAACTCATTGGAAATACTTAGTGAATAATAATAATAAGCCATACCCTAACTAAAATGTCCATAGACAGTATATACATATGTCTCAAGCTTTAGATATTATCCGTCTAAGTGAATAATTTTCAATAAACACAGACAATAACAACACATATTCTAAATAATAATACATATATTCTGCTCACCCGTCTCTTTCAGTAAGTCCAAGTCACCAATCACATATAAATTCCAAATTAACACAAATAATATATTTAGAATTTAACAGATTAATCCAAATTAAACAAAATACAAAATTTAAATAAATATTGAAATGATATTTTTTATACTTTTTTAAACAGACCACAATATACAACGGAATAGTGTTTTCTGAATTGTCAAACTTTCTCACGTTGACATCTCGTCATTGCACGCTTAGAAGATTGTAGAAAAGTGAGGGGTCGGGGTATGTTTGTTCCGGTCCCATGTCGTGATGTTTCTGATATTGATATTACGTGTTGCCTTAGACAACAACAAATACTGACTGTAAAACTACAAGTCTCTTGGTCACCTTTCTTGTATCAATGTAAACTTCACTCGTTGGTTCAAACACCTGAAACGCCGCAAAAAATACACAGAAACAAGCCGTTATCGACAAATAACATCTAAACATGGCTTGCTACCATACACAGACCCCCATTTAGAAAATTGACTGTAGTATTTAAGTGTGAAATAACCGAAATTTACACATATCTGACTCGCAAATGATATCTAGTGCATGCTGAAATCGATATTAAAACGTATTTGAAATTTTCAAAATTGGCGGTTGCAAGCTTATTCAAACATTATAAATCAATTTTCATCATGGGTTGATTTTCTTTGAAGTTTGAAAATTCAAAAGATAAACAACAAACAAATAACATATCCTTTTTTGTTAAAGGTCTTAGTTGATCTTATGTCGTGATGTACTATGTAGAAAACTTGTTTTAGCGACATTCCACCCATACGCAAAGCACCATCGCTATTACGCATTGGTTATCACATTTTCACAAGCATATTCACCAGCAACATCTATCGCAATTATGGAGTCAGATTGTTCGTAATTTATAATTTAATCACCAGCACTGCGTTGTACAACATCACCATTAACATTTAAATAGAAATAGTCTCGGTTATCATCAGGTTGACTGTCGTTTCGTAGATATTATAGGATCCAGTCGTCTTCATCCGAACGCTCGAAAAATTGAGAAACTGATCCAGATTTCAAGCAACTACGATCTCAGGGATCGTATCATATTCAGTCGGCTTAAGTCTACAACCTAACCCAATTCGAAATACCAGGTTCAATACAAGACGAATTTTCAATAGTGGTTACTTTTAGATCTTAGAGGTCGCCATTTGCCAGTAATCGTTGAAAGTTGCTTTAAGATCCTGTCAATCTCAAGGTCAAGTGTACCCTTATCATGTCTATAACTGAGCAATCAAAATACTAGTGAGAGGTAGAGATGCTTAATCGAAACATTAAACAATTTGAAATTAAAACTTGTGGTATGGACAAGAAATGATATTCGGGAAAGTAGAATGTCAATATTGGATTGTTGAGAAATACACTAAATAAATAGACTAGATCTTTGTTTTGTAGACAGAAGCTTTAATATCATCTTTTCTCAAATACGACTAAATAAAACCAAATACAGCCAACTAAAACTAAAGCCTTTTTAGATATTGTGCCAACTTTACTGACCATTACACATATTCTGGGAGGCAAAGCATGGCCAGATTATGTGTATGTGGTGGGTGCAAACAAAATTACAGATAATAATATTATCTCGGACAATTTCGATAAACGGTTATGACTGATGCAACCGGGATTTGGTACGAACTTAGGATGTATTGAGTTAATTGGTTTATATCAACATTTAAATCTTGCAAGATGATTCAGAACTCATTATCGGGTAGGCAGACTATATTTTTTCTAATAAATTAAGCTAGTATGAACTGGATGTCATCCACCTTTCGTGGCTCACTTTTTGAATATCAAATTTCAGACCCTTCTGTTATTAAAAACGATCTTGAATCAAGCGTCCAATTATCGAAAACAATTTAAGATGCCCATATGTAAATTTTCCGCCTTTTGAAATGAAATAATGATCTTAAGCGCGACACCAATAATATAGAGTAAATAATTGTAGTCTGATCAATTTTTGATTACGTCCCCTAGATGCTAGTAGAAATTGCTGTGGTCTGAATTACGCAGCTCTTTCGTTTTAGAGTTACAATAATTCGTCTAAAAATATATAGATCCTGATACCCAGACTTTCTCCGTCTTCTTGTGCAGACAAAATAGGACTGGATGATAAAGCCTAGTAAATATGGCAAGGAGTGTTGCAATAATAAACAAAATGCTGACAATTTTTGCTGACCTGAAGATTTGCTGAATTAAGCGTCTGATGAAATTGGCAGTAAGAGGAAAGCGTGGTTTAATGTACAAAGATACACAACGGTGTGACAACGCTGATTGAATTTGTATTTATGTAAGTAGGCTAATGGTTTTCCTTCTCTGTGCACAAGACCACAGCAAGTTTAAACGAAGCAGGATTAGGCTCATAATGTCAGATCCTGATTTCTTTATGTATAATCTATGTTTTAATTTCTTCTTTTGTAGTGTTTAGCTTACAAGTTATATAATTGAGTCGTGAGTTGGCCTAATGCAGCTTTGATAATGTCCACCAATAGATTATCTACCAAAAATACCTTATTGAGTTCTTTAACTCAAACTTCTTCTCTATTGTCTTCATCATACCTGTCAAGTGGTAAGTATAATATTAAAACAAAGTACCAGTATCATCATACCATGTAGTCTAGTTATGCACCTTTACCAAGCAGCCTATATGATTTTATTTATCATAGATATCTATAGGCCCCTACCCTAATTGATAAAAGAATTAAATGTTAATTCTTTATTTTGTCTAGCACTATCAGACTATTTTGTCATATTGAACTTCTACTCCAGGAACTTTTACACCTAATTTTGTGTAGGCCTGTATTATAATTTAAGAGACAGCAGTTGGTCTAACTAGATAAAGTTTGTATTAGTTTCAAACTTTTTGTCTTCCAGGGATAACATCGTCTAGTTTACTAGGCACGAATGATGTCCGGAAAAGAAAGTCTGATATATCTAGTGGTCACAGCACCAAGAAGTCTAAAGAAACATTTTCACCAGTTTCAAAACTTTCTGAGAGGTTGTCTGGAAATTTACATCTGACTTCCACATCTTTAAATTCTTCTTTGTTACAATCATCTCTTCTTAAACCTTCTTCTTTGACGTCTGCAAGGGAAACATCATCGACAGAGAGCCATGTTGGAAGACCAAAAGTCAAATTGGATGTGGATATAAAACCATTAAAGGTCAAGAGTCACAAAGTTCAAAGTTCAAATTTAAGGGTAATAAAGCCCACAGTTCAAAAATTGTCTCCAGATTCAGGGAAAGTGGTGAAGAAAAAATTCAAGAAATCTGATAAAAGTCTAATTGATCGCGTTGTTAAATATCATAGCATAGACTACCCTGAATATGACTTGCATAGAGACAGTAAAATTACTGGTATACATAGACCCAAATTTATACCTCCCAATAAAGACAGGAGTCTCCAGGTTACTATTAATAAATCACTGACTGATGTCAATGGAATCAAGGTAAGATATATATTAGATTTAAGACCTATATTGGCTCAACATAGAGTGATGTTTTAGATACTGACTAGCACTTCTATATAATGCGTTCCAACAATATCTAGAGAGATATTGGTTGTATATACTTGATTTGTCGTCTGAGTATGTATTATAAATTAGCCCCATTTCACCTAAATAAAATCTCCTAGTGCTTACATCTCATTTGAAATTTCTTCATTTATCTGAATTATAAATTTGATATGATGTTCACTTATATGTTTTGGATTTTCACTAAAGCTACTTAACTGTATACCGGTAGTATATTTTTATCAAAAATGTTGAAAAGGAATTGTGTAAAAATTCTGTGAAATTAATATCATTTGTTTTATCTTACAGCTTGGTTTAATTAATGCTGTAAGCGCATCTTTAATCAGTCAGCCCAACTATAAAGATACAGGGAATAGAGCTAGAATAGAATTAACTGTTTTGACAGAGAGAGTAGTACCATATGATCCAGAGTTTGTCTTAAAGGTACCTCTTATAGTTTATTTATTATTATGGTATTAAGTCATCTAAATATTTGCTTCACCATCTCTATTGTTCCCTTAACAAATTGATAGATGGGATCATGGTTCATTTTATCCAAATAATATATATTTTTATAACTTATTTGACAGTGACTTTTAACCAATCATAATGGCTATTTTCAAACGATAGGATTCAAGAGCTGTGTGTTCATATTTACAAAACAAAACGTATTATTTCAGAAATTGCCGTTTTCTCTCTAGAAATCAACTAAAAAGATCATTGGAAATTATTCTTGTTGTATTATTTTCAGGTTGCATTGTATTCAAGAAAAGAGTTAAATATCAGAACAACTAGTAACTTTCTGCTGGCTCTGGCAGCTAATGTTTCAGCTTGTCGGCCATATTTAAAGAAATATTTCTCTGCATCTATAAATTTACCATCAGATTGGATTGAAGTTGCTGAAATATATCAGGTCAGTCACTGAAACTTTTATCAGATTGTCAGACACTGAAACTTTGTCAGATTGTCAGTCACTGAAACGGAAACTTTTATCAGATTGTCAGATACTGAAACTTTTATCAGATATTCAGATACTGAAACTTTTATGAAACTGTCAGACACTGAAACTGAAACTTTTATCACATTGTCAGTCAGTGAAACTTTTATCACATTGTCAGTCACTGAAACTGAAACTTTTATCAGATTGTCAGTCACTGAAACTTTTATCAGATTGTCAGTCACTGAAACTGAAACTTTTTATCAGATTGTCAGTCACTGAAATTTTTTATCAGATTGTCAGACACTGAAACTTTTATCAGATTGTCAGTCACTGAAACTTTTATCAGATTGTCAGTCACTGAAACTTTTATCAAGTTGTCAGTTGCTGAAACTTTTATCATCTCATATTTCCTCAACAAACACTTAGTGGTCAGTTTTATTAGAAATCCATTTAATTAAAATAATTGAAATGTGACAAGTGGTGCATCTGTAATTATATGAAAAGTTGCTATTTGAAATGTGTTAGTTTTAACACTATATTTGTTAATTCCTTTTATTGCCACTGTAGGCTTTCCATGATGAAACTATAATGCAAGGATCATTACCTGCTGCCTTGAGAAGATGTATGATAGCTAAATTTCCTGAGTTTGACCAATATCAACTTGGTAGGTATATAAAGAGGAATGTTAATAGGAATAAATAAAAACCTTTATGGATATATACTATTGTCCTGTCATTAAACGTTTCAGACGTAACATTTCGTCTAAAGACCCTCCTCAGAAATCATTAAAGTAGTCTCTGATCACATTTTTCTCATCCTATTAAATCTTTATGGCAAAGTGTCCATTACAGTACAGATTACAGTGTGCAGCTAGTCTAGATAATCTGTTTTATCCAATTTTTTGTATATTTTTAGCCAAATACAACAAGGATTCATCGAAGAATAAGAAGAAGAAGAATGATAAGAAGGCTGGTCTTGGTAGTGGTGATAAAAGTGGAGGTCCAAGTGGAACAGAGCAGGAAAAAACGGTGAGTTATCTTCAGTTACAAAATTTAGTTTGAAGACCATCCTGGGTGCAAGCTTCATAAAACAACATACCATATATCTGAATATAATGCCCTCCAATATACTGGTAGAATCTATTTCACTGTATAATATGTAGTGTGTATAATGTGCAATCTATTTATTCAGGGTGTGACCTATGATGAAGATATGGAAACAGAAGAAGAAATAGAAAAGATAAGCTTCACTATAAAACAATTGATACGTAAACTACATATTGTAGAACCGGTAGAGAATGTAATGTGTCTTATTGGTAAAAAGTAAGTTTGGTTTTGTTTTTGTTGAATATGTTAAGGAATCTTTGCATCTTTAGTGAATTTTTAATAATGATATCAATCCCTGCCCATTAATAGAGGCTTCACATACATTAGCTGTTATGTTGGCTGTTAACATGCCACTCATGTGTATTTAGAGCTTCAGAAAGGTTATATAATCAACTCTGATTTGTTTGCTATGAACAAATTTTAAATATAAGTTTATCTAATTTAGTTGTATTTAAGGCCTCCAATTCATAAAAATAAGTTGTAGTTTCTCATATTACCATTGTTGTACAAGTATGTGAATAGTTAACAATATTGTTCTGTAGGTATCCTGATAATTTGGAAGAGTTCTATAAAAGTCGATTACCTGGAACCTGGGATACAGAAAGAGCGGGAAAGAGAATGAAACTGCCGGTACCAGAGACATGGGAAACTCAAGTTTCATTAAAAGGCAATAAAGCATCAACATGGGAACAATTATTGGGTAAAAACTTTCTACTTTCGCTTTTTTTTTCTTCATAAAATATTATTATTTATAGCCAAAAGCAGAAAAGGTAGAAAATTTAGGTGGCCAGTTTTCATGTGGACACTTGAGTCGACTTTTATACCTTTAGTCGTATTCAGACCAAATTGCCAAGCAGACGACAAACCAACTGGCTAACAACTCAACTATAATGATATTGTGTGATCTAAACAAACAAACAAATATCTTCCTTAAGTGGCATTTAGTAATTGGTAGATACAGCAACTGGACACAATTTTAAGGGTAGCAATTACTTTATTTAACTTGCGATGTTTCAACAATGATGCTACAGTTTTTAAAACAAATATCTTGTATGGTGTCATCATAGCAGGTCGCACCATTGCACCAGTGGAAGTCATAGAAAGAGATCACTACATTTCTGTGATTCTTAATCCTTTTACTCTAATTACAGATAATAAGAAGCTACCATTTATGGCTATGTTGAGAAATTTAAGGAATCTGATCAAAGCAGGGATCTCTGCTAAACATCATGGTCAAGTTTTGAAAAGACTCACTGATGAGGCATGTATCTTTTCTGTTATAAGCTAACAGATTTTCTGTTTATAACGGAACCATATTTTGCTTTGTATCACTGGTAAATGCCCCTAAAATACGTTTTCTAAAAGGTTTAGCTTTTATAGTTTCATAGTAATTTCTAGTTATGGTTTTTATAAATTATCCAGAAAAGAATTTAGGGGAAATTAAATCTAATCTCATTTTTGAACTTTTTGAGATCGCTTCAAGAAGAATAAAAACTTTATACTTAATTTGTTTTAATTTTTCAGAGACAAATAGTAAACAGCAAACAGTTTCCATTCAGATTTTTCTCAGCATACGCAGCTCTCACACAACTAGCTAAAGAATATGAAGACAACCGTAAGTGTTTTATGTTTGTTTTAATTGCTCATGAGATCTACCACTTTCATTTCTTATCCATGACTTACTTCACTCATTCCAAATCTAACAATATATATTGTGAAGGTGTTTACCATATCTACCAATCATATGCTTAATAAACCTGTTTGACAAAAACAAATGGAATTTGTCAGTCCATTAAGCAAGTGCTCGCTTAAGATACTTTTATTTATGAATTGCCATTTTGTAGAAGCTCAGGTGATAAAAGAGGCTGAACAGAAAGCTAGTGGTATTGAACCTCCTACTATAAACATCAGAGGACGAGGTCGTGGGAGAGGTCGAGGTCGTGGAAGGGGGGTAGGGCGTGGGAGAGGCAGGGGTGGAGTTGGTGCTGTTGAACCAAAAGGTACTGGTGCTCAATGGTGGCTAAAGAAGAAAGAAAAGCCAAAGACAACCAAGTAAGCGTAATATTTTTACTTCAAGTTCATGTGGCACAAGGCACAGTATGCTCGCTCTTTTAGACACCTGATACCACTCTGCAATATGAAATACTTTTGGACACCTTGTATGCTTATCACTACCCTCTGCTACTCCCTTTACAAGGCAGAAGTATTTTTGTAGAACCAATTATGATGAACATGTATGTGTGATATTGAATGATTGTCAATTGTACTTTGCAGAGAAGTACCATATGACCAGAACATTATCAAACGTTATAAAAAGGCTCTAGATACAGCAGTACAGATAGCTACAGTTTATAATGTACAGCCTATAAAAGGTCGAACATGGATCTTCTGTAATGTTGGTAATGATATGGCCCAGCCTTGTACCTCAGCTAGAGGTCTTGGAAAACCAAGAACAGTAGGTTGATTTTTTGCATATGATTTGAGCTCAATTGACCTTTCGAAAAAATTTTATCCCACAGGGTACACCTTCCTTGTAGAGTTCACATGGCTTAGGTTCTTGATTTTTATTTTGGTGATATATCTTTAACACTTTACCCAGCTGAAAGTCTCCTAAGAGGAGTGTCACAATGTGTTTTGGTATGGTGAGCAGACTGTAATAATTACTGTAATAACCAAATGTCAGAAATGTATGGTATAGAATAGAATCTTATAATAAAGTGCTCTGAGACCTCAATTGAAAAAAAATGATTGTACACCAGTGCACATATTGAATCTATAAAAGCGAAACAAAAAAGGAGAATCTGTTGTTTTAGTGTTTAATGGTAATTGCTGTGCACAAATATATCTTGGATTATAACATACTTTGTAGAAAAAAGAAGTAGCTATTTTAATGGGATTGATGTGTAAATATTCATGTGAAGATTGTGAAATGATAATTTATAATAATCAGAAATATGATACAGTTTCCCTCATGAAGGGAACAATATTAGACAATATGGAGAATGTCTTACAAGCCGCTAACAATCCTAGCCAGGTAACTATTTTTTTTTAATTATTACAAATATCTTGGCAAATATCTTCAATAGATTACAGCTAGGTTGACTGGTGTGTTGAGAAAGGATGACTTTTTATACGCCCACACATTAATGTGGGCGGATATAGTCGTCGCCCCTGTCTGTCCGTCTGCTTGTCTGTCCGTCCACAATTGTTGTGAACACGATAGAGAGCTGGTTTCTTGATGGATTTTGACAAAACTTGGTGTGAGTCTTTGAAATCACCCAATGATGAAGCCTTTTAAAAATCAGACCAATCGAAAAATATTTTTTATGAGTTATTGCCCTTGTCCTTGAATTGTTTGTGGACACGATAGAGAGCTGGATTCTTGATGAATTTTGACGAAACTTGGTGTGAGTGTTTGTTATAACCCAAGGATGAAGCCTATTGAAAATCAGATTAATTGAAAAATATTTAAATGGGTTATTGCCCCTATTCTTAAAAATGCGCCTGCCTTTGTTCTTGAATTCTTTGTGGACACGATTTTCTATGAGTTATTGCCCTCGTCCTTGAATTGTTTGTGGACACGATAGAGAGCTGGTTTCTTGATGGATTTTGATGACACTTGGTGTGAGTTTTTGTAATCACCCAAGGATGAAGCCTATTAAAAAAACAATATAATTAAATATTAAAATGAGTTATTGCCCTTGATCTTTAATTCTTTGTGGACCCGATAGAGAACTGATTTTCGGTATGGATTTGGATGAATTTATTGTGAGAGTATTTGAAATTCAAGAAAAATCTTTCATTTACCAATGATTCTTGTCAACCTTCCCTGTGGGTGTATTAAGATGGCTATCGCTATTTTTCAAACTTTCACACTTAACAGGACAGTTGGTCCACAATTTTAAATGTTTACCAAGAAACATACTATATTATTGAAAATTTTGACTATAATTATGTTTATTTGTTATACTGTTATTATTTAGTTATACTGTTATTATTTAGTTATACTGTTATTATTTAGTTATACTGTTATTGTTTAGTTATACTGTTATTATTTAGTCATACTGTTATTGTTTAGTTATACTGTTATTATTTAGTTATACTTTATTATTTAGTTATACTGTTATTGTTTAGTTATACTATTATTGTTCAGTTATACTGTTATTATTTAGTTATACCGTTATTGTTTAGTTATACTGTTATTATTTAGTTATATTGTTATTATTTAATATATTGTATTATTTGTTATGTTGTTATTATTTAATATATTGTTATTATTTACTTATAGTGTTATTTATTTGTTATATATTTACTAGGAATGTAAGTTAGAAGGAATGCCAAATGATATGCCCTATAAAATACTATATGATGCTTTACGTGACCGTCAACAAATAGACAATATCATTGTACTCAGTCCCTCAGATTTTAGTCTGGATTCCTATTTACCTGTATATAGACGTCTGGTGAACCAAAATCTACTATATGCTTCAATATCATTTAGTGCTGGAACAGCTAGGTAAGCAGGGTATTCTTTAATATTATTTGCTTCCTTTGATTTCCCCTTGAACATAGATACATGTATGAATATGGTGCGTGGATCAAACAAGTTGTCTTTTGCGCTCCTAAAGATGCTGCCTTTTTTACACCATAATTGTTGTTATAGTTGTTCTTAAAAGTCCACTTTATCCTGTTTAAAGCTTTATTAGTAATGATTTATCACTTGTACACTAGTATTTTAAATTCTGTGAATTTTGAAACTTGGCCTTATTTTTTGTCAATTTTTTTTCCAGTTTTTCAAGTATTATACCTAAACATAATAATGATATTTACATTGCTGGTTATAGTGACAGTATACTGAGGTATGGTATTTATTTAATAAGTTCTGAGGCCTTCTGAATCATTGCTCTAATAACTATCATAGAAAACCTAATCTAGCTTTATTGATGAATCAACCATATTAATACAGATTGTATTCACTGGCCAAAGATTCCTTAATGATTTCAATTTTGTTGAAAGAAAGTTCCTTTTTCTCTGAGGGTAACATTTGATAAATGTTTTTTGACTGCTAATCAAAGTCGCTTTGCATGATCAGAGACAAATGGTTTAAATTGCAATGAAATCCTAGCTTCCTTCAATTTTTTACTCATCACAACTAAAATGGTGGTAAATATATATATATGGATATTTTGCAATACAGGTATATTGCTGAGAAAGGAGATGGTGGACAATTATTACATGTTAACAATATAGATGAAGCTTATCATCTTAGACCAATGGCATCAGTTGGTTTAGAAACCATACCACAACCAGAACCAGTTACATCACCAGATAGACCATTACCTATAGCTTCTAATACACCCAGGTTAGTTTGTCAGTCTATTATGTAGTTTGATAAAAAAAAATGTGTGTAATTCAAGCAAGTACATGAATCTAGTTGTTTTTTCATTTGGTTTCAAAGCAGATTTAGACTTTTGTATCAGCTATCTGTACCTATATATTGGTAAATTGAATAAGTAAACAACTTCTGCATTGCATCTCCTATGTTTCAATGACTATTATTATTATTATGTTTAAATCACTGCTCTACTGTAGTTATGAATGGGGGGTGTTGGTTCAAGGCATATTTCTAAATCACTTGCATTTGATATCTCTAACATAAAACTCTATTGTTCTGAAAGATATATGCTATTTATTAACATACAATAGTACGACACTGATTCTCTATCACATTTGAAAGTGCCGGTAACCAAAATGATACCTTTCTATGTAAAAAGAGAAAGTTATTGATTCAACTTATTTAAACCTTTGCCTTATTCCAGATGGAGAACAGCTAGAGTATTTATATCATCAACATTCCGTGATATGCACGGTGAAAGAGATCTACTGACAAGATTTGTCTTCCCTGAATTACGAGACCGTGGTTTAAAACATTTTATTAATATTTATGAAGTTGATTTAAGATGGGGTGTTACAGAAGAACAAACACGCAATCAGAGGTAAGATGAGTTTTGCTTACTTATGATTTTTTATAGACATTTAATAGGAGAAAGATAATTTAAAGTAACATTATTTATATAACAGTCTAAAAATAAACATACACTATAAAACTAATATCCATTTTGATAAAATTGTAATAATATGAATTTCAAGCTGTATATATCATACAAAGACCATTTCCTATATTGACAAAAAATAACCAAAAATAACCAAAAAAACACAGACTTCTTGTGTTCAAAAGGAGAAAAATTATCTCCTAGAAATTGACTTTCTTCTGCTCTCATAGTAACTTAAAGGCATCAATCCAATAGAATCCGAAATAAGGACTAAATGCTATATGCTAATCCCACAGACTCTACAAGTAATATACCATGAAATTTTGTAATGATAAAATTTGTAAATTTTTCAGAACTCTAACCCTATGTCTACAAGAAATCAAAAAGTGTCAGTTTTTCCTGGGTATATTAGGTGAGAGGTATGGTTGGATGCCAGAGAAATATGATGTACCAGATACAGCGGAGTTTGATTGGATAAGACAGTATGCCAAGGGAGCATCAGTAACAGAACTAGAGATGGAGTATGGGGCCTTACAGCACATTGAACAAGCGAGAGAAAAAGCGTTTTTCTTCTTGAGGGATATGACATTTGAAAAGTAGGCATTTGGAAATAAGTTAAATCTTTCACAAGAATTGGACTGTGTGTAATGCACAAATCAAAGTAGGAATACCCAACAGAATCCTATCAGTTCAAAATTTTTTTTTTTTTAAGGATTGAATCTGTTGCTTTCTACTATGCCTCCCTTTATTATCAGCTACTTGTTTTACAAAAAACTGAATGAACATAATCATTTGACTCTCCACTGTTCTCAATCTGAAGAGTGATGCAAAAGCTGAAATTGATCTCTTTCTGTGGGTAGAGAAAATGAATTCTACGATACTGGCATTCTTTTAAACATAGTTAATAAAATGTCTCTATCACAGGTTGTTAATAATAACTTTGTTTCTATTCTAGAGACATACCTAAAGAGTTCCTACCTCATTTCGTGTCGGAGAACGATGATACTATGGAGAAAATGTCTAGATTAAAGAGAAGAATCAGATCTAGTGGACTGGAAGTTTATGATGGGTAAGTCATCTTTTATTGGTTGTTTCTAGTTCGAATCTTTCATGCCAATTTTATTCATTCAATAATATCTTAGAGAAAAAGTTCTTGAATGATAGTGAGGCTTGAATACTCAATACTCCAACCAAAATGTTTTTTGAAACATGTAGATGATACAGATTCAGATTCTGAAAAAAGAAATAGATAATATGGATTTAAAAGTAAATATGCAAAGTTTTTTTTTATATTTTCAGCTATCCATGTAGATGGGGTGGTCTAGTGAATGACAAGGCTATTGTAGCTGGATTAGAAAGTTTTGGATTAAGAGTTATCAACAATCTGTGGACGGCAATACAAAAATCTTATCCTGATGAGGTACTATTAAAATATTTCAAAATATTTTCAAGGCATGGAGTTAATGTCCATTTTTATTTCAATAAAGTGTTAAGTATACAAGTGAAGATGGCTTAATTGTAAAGAAAGATGGTCATAGCAAAAAATACTATTTTTCCTTGTCTTTTATTCCAAAAGAACTTAAAATAATGCTTACTTTTTCTATTGGACATTTCACGTATATCATATTTACTGACTAAGTCCAGTAGCATTATCAGTGGGAAAGCCATTTCGAATGCGCATGGTTGCAGTTGGCTATGTATATATCATAGATACAGAACAGATTTGTAGAATTAAATGCCAATATATTGAAAGATGATGCATATCCTGACAATATTTGTAATGTTATTTTAATTTCAGACTGCAATGTTAGATGAAGAAACTCATATAAGTAAATTACACCAAGCTTTTATAGATGATAAACAGCAAGAATTTATTGGTCGTAAGGCCTTGATTAAACAATGTATTAATAAGATAGTTAATAATAAACATGGATTGTTAGCTATAGTAGGAAAATCAGGATGTGGAAAAACCTCTTTGATGGTAAGTTTAATGCTGTATATTGTTGGTGCTCTGTCAACTAGTTGATTATATGCTGCATACTTAATCTGTCTGCTTATCAATATTTTTCAACAGTTAATACCGTATAATTCCGAATATAGTGCGCAGGCATGTATAATGCGCACCCCTTCCTTGCCCCCGCGAAATCGGGGAAAATTCATTTACCCATGTATAGTGCGCACCCCTTTTCGCGGCAAAAATACGACTTTAAGTTGGCATTTCACAGACACCGATATCGGGAAATAGTTGTCAATATGTAAGTCACCATTCATAGATTATTTTTATAATAAACAATGTTCCACTGCAACTTACGTTTCTACTATTTATTTTTATAATAAAATCCATTTTAATCCCGTAGTTATTGCTTCTAATCTCTCGTAATGGTATTATTGAGTGTTATTTATAAATCATGTATCATGCTATTAATTTACGGTACCGAGGATGATATTCATCTTGAAGAAAAATGTGCAATTACCCGGTAAACTTTGACTATTGAAGAAGATATCATTGACAGGAATTCGAAGGGCTAACGGTAACTGACTTGGTGTAAGACTAATAGGCCCCATTATACTTGTAATCATAATGCGAATAATAATCATGATATTGCGTCAGTTCCTTTTGTGTGAATACTTAATTGTGATTGTTTCGTTTGTTTAACGTAAATAAATATCATTGTCTTTCTTAATTAAGTCTTTAATCATCGCTGGAGTGACACGATTCGCTCAATAGTTTATTTTTATCGTCTGCTTTTACCCCCCGCATAGATTTATCGACTAGTATTGCCTCTCAACGGAAATGAAAAAAATGACGGCGTGAACCTTGTGTATCATATCTGATGAATAATTAGGAAAACAATGGATTATATTAAAACCCACTTATTCTGGTAACCGTATTTATATTCAGGCAAGACTCGATTACGTATTGAGGCATGTCATCAAGCATGACAATCCATTGTTCCTACTATAAAAGCCATTGAAAATGCTTTGCCCGTGAAAATTATTTTTGTTGGTACCTCTCGTCTTCACGTAACATTTTCCATTTTAAAAACAAAGTTATTAACTTGAATCATTTTAGTTTTGTTCAAATATTTAACAATAAATATTTAATTTATAAGATATTAATCATATTGGGCCGTTATTAAAATCATAATTCAATCTTTTACACAAATCAATTTTACCGCGAGTGTCGATGAAGGAAGACAAAATGGCGGATCCTTAACATCGACTTGCGGCATTTTCGTAGGGAAAAAATACTCCAAATTTATTTACCCGTATATAGTGCGCACCCCCTCTTTGTTGGGCCCATTTTATGGCAAAAACCTGCGCATTATACACGGAAATATACGGTATATACTAGATACTAAAAGGAGTAGGGAAATGAAACTGTCATGGCAAAATATCCCTCATTGCACACAGAAGGACATTGTCTTTCTTGGTCAGCACAAAAATGAAACAGAAAAAGTAGAATATTCAAGTCAATATATTTCTCTGAGATGAAACGCTATTCAATATTGAAGGTCATAAAATACTAGATGATATATAACTTAAAGTTCAGGCAATATACCATTTAATCCTAGCAAGGTAACCCTTTCAACCCTAGAAGCCAGTATACGGGCTCATCCTTATATGATATATACCCTAGAAGCCGGTAAACTGTCTGTTGTCAAGTGACGTCATACAACGTTAACGTCATACAAATTAAGAAATATTGCTGGGAGCTCAGGGTATATGACGTTCTATCTAAATTACACTCAGGGTTCAAAGGGTTAAGAGTTTGAATATGTCAAACTGGATCGGTCACTAAAGTCATTTTAATTCTGAATAACTTTAAGAACAAAGACATATTCATTATCTCAAGTTCGATAAAACAGTTCAGAAAAGAAAGAGCTAATATAGACATGTGTTTTAAAGTCTGATATGAATGACTGTATTTTAGTTTAATTCTATTTCTTACAGTCTCGTATAGTATATGAATATCTGGAAAATAAAAATTGTACCAGTGCTAGTAATGTTATAGTACATGTAGTAGGTGCTGCACCTGGTTCTACTAATATAGCAGCTACCATACGCCGATTAACTCATCACATCAATACACAGTTTGGACTCAATTTTATAGTACCAGAAGATTATAGGTAAGAATCCATTCTTAGGAATAAGTTGAAATTCGTTTGGATTAGGGTTATATACCAAATAATCCAGTTGACCCAGCTGTAAATTGGTATGGATGATCTAGGTAATGCCATGATGTTAGGCCTAGACTTGCTAGTAGAAAGGATCTCCAGTAGGTGTTATCCATCATGTTTTCTCTATTTTTTATTCTTAGAGATCGGTACTGTATGTTATTATCACTTTTCAGAATGACAATCAGGCATCAGGTTCATCTGCAATACAAGAAAAAGTAATGATAAGATGTATCTCTTTCAATTTCTTTAAATTGCTTTTTTTCCCCAATCGATCAAAGAACCTGGTTATAATTTGTATTATTCTGTTTCAGAAATTTAGTGATTCAGTTCGGAGAGATATTAAAAGAAGCTGGTAAGGTATGTCATAGTAAATTGGTACTATTTTTAGATGGTATAGACAATATGGATGATGTACATCAACCCTATAGTATGGAATGGCTTCCATCACCAATTCCACAGGTAATATATTTAATAGTACTTTATTTTGGTTTAATTATGGTTACTTTTTTAAAGGGATACCAAGTTGACGAACCCAGTTACAGATTTACATCAGTGTTTTAGAACAGTTAGCCTTGCTTGTAACAACCATCACAAATATTATAGTAAATTCATTTGATCAAAGTTAAGAATGAATTAATTTTTTCAAACCAAATTTAATGGTCTTAAACTTTATTTCAGAATGTGACTGTAGTAATATCAGTACAAGAAGAGAACAAGGCCTGTAAATCATTAAAAAGACTAGCAGCTGATGAATTTACTGTTTCACCACTAGATATGTTTGATAAATCTGAAATTATTCGTAAAACTTTAGATAAACATAGAAAACAACTTGATGAATCACCCTTCAATAATCAGGTTTGATTTTTGTATTTCATAGTTTATCTTGTATAGTATAATTTGAGGAATTTGCTTAACTTTCTTTTGGTCATTCAATTTCACAACCAGCTAAATAACCTGTTCAATATAGGTTTGTCAGCCAAATTTAAGAAATTCAGGGTGAATCAATAAAGAACTTGGCATTAATCAGATTTGTGTTGGATCAGCATAAAATTATTATTCAAATAATTATTTCTTGGTTGACAAACAATATATTGCATGAGAATTAAATAACCTAAAGACAGAATTAAAGAAGGGCTGATTTTAACTTTTTCATATCTATTGTACTAGTACTATCATTTTTTTTTTTTTTGTAAAAATGTATAATACGTTTCATGAAAAATATTGTCTGCATGCCTTTCATTACTTCTTTTACTTTATATCTTTAAAATTGTCTAAATAATTTGTATATAATGTATATATGTTCCATTGACTCCAAGGAAGATTTGGTTAACAAATTGGTGATCAATAAGGTTATTATTATTATTATAATAGACAAAGACTGTGCACCATTTTCAAATGTACAAATTCAAAGATGGTTCACAGTTAAAAAAGTCACAAACTATGCTGTTGTATTTTTGGGTTTAATCATTGCATACTAACACATATTTTACGGTGTCTTTTCAGTTGAAGTTATTAGTATCAAAGAAAGAATCACCTAATCCACTATATCTGAAATTGGCTTGTGATGAACTGAGAGTATTTGGTGTTTTTGAAAAGGTGTTTCTTATTTTACTCCTTATTTATATCATGATTTCGTTCACGAGATAACTGACCACCTGAGAGTATACTGTATACTGATAACTGCTTTGAAGTCTTAATTAGATAAATGAGCTCTTAATCTCCTTAAGGAAAATATCTGTACAGAACTTATTGCAAAAGAGAATTCCGCAAAATATGAAAAAAAAATGTTTTATTTGAGTGAACAACTATCTTGAAAATCTAAAATTCTTACCGAACTATTTATGTAAAATGTATTACTTAATTTTCAGATAAGTCAAAAGATAAAGTCTCTACCACACACAACACCACAATTATTACAAGAAATATTGGTACGGTTAGAAACAGATCATGGTAAAGATTTAGTGTGTATAGCTCTTTCATTATTAGTGGTAGTCAGAGATGGTAAGTACTGGATAATCGTTTTTAACATATCTTAACATGTCAATACTTTCCAAAGCACAACCTATGGCATCTTAATTCGTTTTGGGCCTTAAATGATTTAAGTAACTGGTTTAAAGCTGACATGAGACAAACTTTCAGAAGCACTTTGAACTTTGATGCACGAATAGCCATGTGAAATGAAATGAATGGAGTTTTACATCCTACTCTTCTGCACCTTATGGGCTAATGAAGACAGTGATAACCAATGTAAAAGGGCTGGTTTTCCCAGGGTGATAAGTGTATATACATAAAAATGATCCTTGCAATGTAAACTAAATGTTTATTTTATAATAATAGGTTTAGTAGATGAAATATTTATTTTATAATGATAGGTTTAATAGATAAAATTGTTTATCTTATAATGATAGGTTTGATAGATGAAATTTTTTTTTTATAATAATAGGTTTGATAGATGGAATGTTTATTCTATAATAATAGGTTTGATAGATGGAATGTTTATTTTATAATAATAGGTTTAATAGATGGAATGTTTATTCTATAATAATAGGTTTGATAGATGAAATGTTTATTTTATAATAATAGGTTTAATAGATGGAATGTTTATTTTTTAATTATAATAGGTTTAATAGATGAAATATTCATTTTATAATAATAGGTTTAATAGTTGAAATGTTTATTTTATAATAATAGGTTTAATAGATGAAATGTTTATTTTATAATAATAGGTTAAATACAGTACATGTAGATGAAATGTTTATTTTATAATTATAGGTTTAATAGATGAAATATTTATTTTATAATAATAGGTTTAATAGATGGAATGTCTATTTTATAATAATAGGTTTAATAGATGAAATGTTTTTTTTATAATAATAGGTTTAATAGATGGAATTTTTATTTTATAATAATAGGTTTAATAGATGAAATGCTTATTTTATAATAATAGGTTTAATAGATGGAATGTCTATTTTATAATAATAGGTTTAATAGATGAAATGTTTTTTTTATAATAATAGGTTAAATAGATGAAATGTTTTTTTTATAATAATAGGTTTAATAGACGAAATGTTTATTTTATAATAATAGGTTTAATAGATGAAATATTTATTTTATAATAATAGGTTTGATAGATGAAATATTTATTTTATAATAATAGGTTTAATAGATGGAATGTTTATTTTATAATAATAGGTTTAATAGATGAAATGTTTATTTTATAATAATAGGTTTGATAGATGAAGAGCTATGTGAGTTAATAAGTTGGAAGAGAATGTTTGGTAAACAACAGTTTAATGTAAAAGATATAATCAACATGACACTACCATACCATGAAATCTTGCCACCTATAGTCTTCTCATATTTAAAACGTTCTATAAAAAGTTTCCTAAACCCAACTGGCAAATGGTAAGTTTTGGGGATGTTTATAGAAATAAATCAGAAACTTATTTATATGTACTTTTATTCTTTGTTCAAAATAAGATCAAAATGAAGATATTGTATTGATAAAAAAATTCTGAAAAAAATATCAAATGTCCTTATTATTCAAGTTGGAATAGAAAAAATATTCAAGATTGTTCTCTTATTCATGGTTTTGTTGAATTTCAGGAATACCAGGCTAGAATTAGCCCATATAGAAATCATAAATGCTGTTAGACAGAGGTATTTGAAAGGAGCTGGTGCAGATTTGGAACAAAATCTACACAAACTTATCGCTGGTAAGATAATATTGTGATAGCTATAAACCATAGGCTATTCCAATTGGTTTAATATTATCAGTATGGAATAATGCTGGAAACATCTTGGCTACAGCAACGGAACCAAAATATAATAGCAATGAGAATTCTTAAAATATTACAGTATGGCTAAGCCAAGGGTCTTATGAAAGTAAGCACACTGTAGGTTCTGTTCAAAGCTAATATGGAATATGATTCTTAATTTGTTTGAGTCTAGAAATTCTTTTACAGTCATAACTAGTAATAAAAACAATATTCTTTGTTTTTTAGGATATTATTATAAAAAAGTTGATCCCAATAAAAATAGAACATTTACTGGAACTGATGTCAGAGCTTTTGGTCAACTGACTTATCATATGGTAAGTACAATATACTTGTATATATTCACTCTCTACAACTTTACTTTTTATATGAGATGAGGCTCTTGGAAAGAGACAGTACCATAACGCAAGGAAATGATGTGGACGGCAGCCTTAGCCTATTCTTTGCAATTTCCAATGCAGGGATTTTAACATGCATACTCTGCAGCTTTTTGTCTCCATGACTGAATATCTAAAATGATGCAATTTGCAGCTCTTGGGAAAATTTTGTATGAAACAAACTTGCTATTAACAAATTCTATTTCTCACCTGAATAATGATATACTTGTAGGCATGTAGTGGTAATTTTAATGAATTAGAAGAAATCGTGTGCAATCTGTGTTATATCAATCAAAAATGTCAGTTGGGACTGGCATGTCAACTCATGGAAGATTATGTTCCAAAAGGTAAAAACATTAACTATATATTTCTTTCACTCTGAGGTCTTATTACAGTAGAACCTGCATTCAGAGACTACTCAAGGGAATATTCAAAAACGGTCGCTGAGTGAAGGTGGTCTCTTAAGAGAGGAACTGCAAGACCATTTCATTTTGACATTTTTGAAATCATAGGATTTTACTTTTACTTATACATGTATAGTTTCTACTGGTTTTGCATGCTACCGACGGGATAACTCTATTTTGTCGTATTTTATTTTCTATTAGATACCAAAGTTCTCACAGTTATTATCGTTTTCAAAGTCAAAATTCTCTACCTTAAATCAATAAGATATCCTTCTTTACTTGCATTTTAATTGCCCGGTAACACGCTTTATTCCATTTTCACCTGATTAATATGTTTTTATAACAACATCCAGTATACCCTACTTTCGCTTTCTGATCAAATTTACGGTAGTCTAAATTTTACCAAAAACGAAATATTGAAGCCTTTACAGTACTTTATAATAATTGTCAATACGATGATATCTTTCAATATTAATCAGCAACAAGCTATAAAATTAATCTGTAGAAGATTATCTAATTACCAATTAGCGATAATCTCATTGAATATCACCCACGCGTGAACACGATTTTTGTGACGGGAGATAATCAAAAGTGTCATGGTCGCTTAATTGAGTTATTTTAATCAATTGGGAGTATAAATACATGGCCGCTGGTCGCGTAATGAAGGTGGCCGCTTATTAGTCGATAATTACATTGAAAACTCGTAGGGGGGAATTTATTGTGGTCGCTTATTGAAGGTGGGCTCTTAATAAAGGTGGTCGTATGAGCAGGATAAACTGTATTACCAAATTATTTCCTGATGCAGCTTGCCATTATGAAATTATCTGTCTGTTTCTATAAATTCATTTTCCAGGCACAAGCTAATTATTAGAACAAAAATTACATGTATGTTTTGAATTTTAGGTTCTTTGACCAAATCAAGTGAAAGAGACCAAACAAAGTTTTTCACAAAACCTACTGTGTTAGAATATAAATCATTTATATCTAGGAATATACATATTCTGACCAGGTATGTGAATTATAAATTTTAAAAGGTCTAGTACTATCTGAATTCTTAGCTTCATATTAACTATCCCTTATCTTTTATAATTTTCTGTGCAGTAACTTATAGGATGGTTAAAATCAAAAATAAATTGAAAGAAGTTAAATATTACATGTATAAGTTATATTGCTTCTATTTGTCGTTTGGCTTCTGACCATATTTCATGACAATGATTTTTCCATCTTTGTTTCATCTGCCCCCTACTTTTTCCTCGGTCTCGTTGAAAGTGCAGAAAGATGGAGCCACCTTTAAGATATAAATATGTTTTTCAGTCATCCAGCTTTAACATGGCAGCAAGCCTTGAATGAACCAGATTCATCGACTGTTAATAAGGATGCTAGAGATTGGAAAACTCATGATGATGTAGATATTGATCCCTGTTTAATGTCCTGGATAAACAAACCTAATAAAGTAGACCCATGTTACCAGACAATTAGTAATCTGAAAGAGGTTGGTTGCAGATGATTTATTTTTACATTTGGATCTTTAACTAATGAATTAATGGTTTCTTGGCTATAAATTTTATGATTTTATTATGTTATTTTACATCATGAAGCCTTATTTGAGATTAAGATGTATGCATATTTAAGACAAGAGATTAATTATGGGATAAAACACACTTAATAACAAAGGACATAAGGTTTCAACACAAGTTACACTTTCCGTCATCAGATGAAATGGTTAGAGAATAATACATCACAAAATATATATTAACTAAGGATAATAGTTACTTGTATGGTATTAAAAAAAAAGACTTTGGTATTTGTGAATTCATTGTTAAAACTTCTTGAAAATAGTATCTATAAATGATATTGTTTTTCCAGCCTGTAACCTGTGTAGCTATCTCAAGAGATAATCTATATTTTGCTACTGGTAGTCTAGATTGTATAGTCAGATTGTATGATCTACCAACTGGAAAGGTATGTTCTTTTATGTTTTTTGTCCCTTTAAATAATGTTCCTGGCATTTCTCTTAAACTTTATGAAGAGGATATGGTTCTAAAAAAGTATCTAAGTCTATTGAAATTTGTATTATGGAAAAAGTATGGTTAAGAAATAGCAAAGGCATAGAATTCATAGAACATTTACTTTTATAAAGGTATAAATATTGTATAGGAAGTGCCCATTGAAATTATAGGTACCAGTGTATTCAGTATATGATGCCTCCTCAGTCTTACAGAAACAGATCTCTGTTAGTTTCTTGTGTAAAATAAATGACCATTGCATACTGAGTTATTGAATTGAATTCAAATCTTACTGCTGTGTTTTACAGGAAATTCGAATGTTTTGTGGACACTCTGATCCTATCTCTGATGTATGTTTTGCTGGTAAATCAGTACTTTGTAGTGCTTCTTATGATAATACAGTTTCACTCTGGAATGTGGATGGTGGCCATAGGTATGTATTAATGTAGAAAATCGTATTTAACCTGAGAAAAGTATGATCCCTGCTACTAGAAGGGGGTGTCAGACAGAAAGAAGTGTCTCATTCTTGGATGACTAGCATCCATGTACATATCACTCAACAGATAGTAAAAGAGTAGGCAACAATTTTCCTCATTTTACACTGCAATGTGTTGCCGTTTCAATCAGTTGTATTTGAACTTTGAACCATAATGTCATGTAGTTATCTTGCTCTCAAATGCCAATTATAATGAACTTTCATTTTATTTGGCATACATGTATTTGCTTTTTTTAGAATTGCTGTATTGAAGAATCACAAGCGGAGAGTGAACTCATGTGCTGCAGATCCATCTGGTAAAGTAGTGGCTACAGCATCTTGGGATTGTACTGTTAAAGTATGGAATACTAATAATGGAGAGCAGGCTTGTTATTTAAATGTAGCTAGGTAAGATTTTAGCGATAAGTTATGAAAGCTTTTGATCTTATTTGCTGCAGTTGTTTCATTTCCTTCCTTATTTTTAATGTAAGCCATAGGGGAAAATTACTCCCCACCAGTAAACTTAAATAAAATGATGCAACATTAGACTCTTATGATAAAAGAAATATACAACAGTTATAACAAAAAATATTAGTAAGTGTGGAATAGTTCGGACAATTTAAATGTATGTTGTTGTCTGAGTCCATGTAGAAGGAGTAGTGGTCTTAAACCATTTCCGCCAAGGGTGGGCAACCCTAGAAAAACCTCATGTATTCAATGCCATTTGCACAGATCGGACGCACATCTAACCTGGTTATAATTATTGTAAAAATGATGTGAATAATTATGAAGTTATTGAAACATTAACAAGAAAAATACAACGTAAACTCTATTCTATCTTTGTGGAGCACAAATAATCCACAGTAAGATATTATGTAAATTAGGATTTTTATACACCTTACCAATTTTCAAACACCTTGTTCTTAAGCACTCCCAATATTTCTTACATTGCTGTTGAAAATAACAGAATCAGATAAGAGATGCTTATAGCTGGTCCTTAGATCCATTCGACTGTATGTTAGTTTTGATAGATATTTGGTCAAGTTAACATATAATATGAAGTTCTTCCACGGCACCTGCTGTTAGTTACACAGAATTTATGTCATTATTGATATGGTTGTAATTTCAGCCCAGTAAACTGTGTCGACTTTCATCCAGAAGGTCAGCTAATAGTCACTGGAAGTTGGGATTCTCTGATTAAAATCTATGATATCTTCCATAAAACTAGAAAAGCTGTAAGTATTGAATAATATTAGAAACTGAATACTTAAAATTATTTGATTCCATCTTTAATTGCACTCACGATTTTCAGTTATTAACAGTTGGGAACTGTAAAAGAGCAGCCTAATGCTGTTCTTCTGGCAAAATATCCCTCATAGTACATGGCATGGTGTTGCCCGTCTTCATTAGCCAATAAGGTGCAGAAAAGTAGGACATAAATCTCCATCCATATCATTTTCATTTCACATTCTGAACTTGGCCTTTATCAAATAAACTATTAATGTTATAATATACTCTTATTTTTATTTTATGGAATTCCAAAAGCTTTGTTTATGAATATACTGTATTACTTTTTATACGCCCACATGAAACGGGGGGCGTATATTGTCGTCACCCACATCCGTCCGTCCGTCCGTCCGCCCGTTGGTCCGTCGGTCCGTCCGTCCACAATTGCTCGTAAACACTCTACACGGTGTAATTCTTGACGGATTTAGATGAAACTTAATATGAGTGTTTATGATCACGCAAGGATGAACCCTATTGAAAATCAGCGAAATCGGCAAAAAATTAGTATGAGTTTGTGCCCTTGTTCTTGAATGGCTCGTAAACACTCTACAACGTGCAATTCTTGACCGATTTTGATGAAACTTGGTGTGAGAGTATGTTATAACTCAAGGATAAACCCTATCGAAAATCAGCGAAATCGAAAAACATTTAGTATGAGTTATTGCCCTTGTTCTTGAAAACGCGTTCAATTTTAGCTTGTAAACACTCTTGAGAGAACAATTTTTAATGGATTTTAATGAAACTTGGCCTGAGTATTTGTTATCACCCAAGGATGAAGCCTATTGAAAACCAGTCAAATCGAAAAAAAATTAATATCAGTTATTGCCCTTGTTTTTGAAAACACGTTCAATTTTTAGCTTGTAAACACTCTGCAAAGCACAGTTATTGACCGATTTTGACAAAACTTGCTGAAATTGTTTAATATCACCAAAGAATGAACCCTTTTGAAAATAGCACATATCGAAATATATTTAATAGGAATTATTGCCCTTGTTCTATAAAATGTGTTGGATTTTTGCCTTGTAAACACTCTACAAGTCACAATTCTTGAGCAATTTTGACATAACTTGGAATGAGTATTTGTAATCACCTAAGGATGAACCCTATTGAAATTCATTTAAATCGAAAAATATTTAGTATCAGTTATTGCCCTTGTGTTTGAAAACGCGTTCAATTTTAGCTTGTAAGCACTCTAGAAAGAACAATTATTAATGGATTTTGATAAAACTTGGCTTGAGTATTTGTTTTTTCCCAAGGATGAACCTTATTGAAAATCAAATAAATCGAAATATATTTAGTGTCAGTTATTGCCCTTGTGTTTGAAAACGGGTTTAACTTTTTGGCTAATAAACACTCTAGAAGGTACAATTCATGACCTATGTTGACAAAACTCACTGAAATTGTTGGATATCGCAAGGGATGAGCCTAATTGAAAATTAAAAATATCAAAATATATCTAATATGAATTATTGCCCTTGTTCTTTTAAACGCGTTCGATTTTTGTCTCGTAAACACTCTACATGGCACAATTCTTGATGGATTTCGATGAAACTTGGTGTGAGAGTGTGTTATAACTCAAGGATGAACCCTATTGAAAATCAGCTAAATTGAAAAAATTTTTAGTATAAGTTACTGCCCTTGTTCTTGAAAACGCATTCAATTTTAGCTTGTAATCTCTCTAGAAAGAACTATTCTTAATGGATTTTGATTAACTTTGGCTTGAGTATTTGTTTTTACCCAAGGATGAACCCTATTATAAATCAAATAAATAGAAATATATTTAGTGTAAGTTATAGCCCTTGTTCTTGAAAACGCGTTCAATTTTAGCTTGTAAACACTCTAGAAAGAACAATTTTTAATGGATTTTGATGTAACTTGGCTGGAGTATTTGTTGTCTCCCAAGGATGAACCCTATTGAAAATCGAAAAATATTTAGTACAAGTTATTGACCTTGTTTTTGAAAACTCGTTCAATTTAACTCGCTAACACTCTAGAAAGAACAATTTTGAATGGATTTTGATGAAACTTGGCTTTAGTATTTGTTTTCTCACAAGGATAAACCCTATTGAAAATCAGATAAATCGAAAAATATTTAGTGTCAGTTATTGCGCCTGTTTTCAAAAACGCTTTCAACTTTTGGCTTGTGAACAACATTCCTTTTTGACAAAACTCGCTGAAATTGTTTAATATCAACCAAGGATGAGCCTTATTAAGAATTAAAAATATCAAAATATTATTAAGGGTGAACCCTATTGCAAATCATAAAAATACCGAAAAATATTTAATGAGTTGTTATTAGGTACAATTCTTGACAGTTTTTAATGAAACTAGAGACCCTAGAATAAAATAGGTTGGTAGGTTGAGTAATTCATTCCACTTATTGTAACCTTACTGAAAAGTTTTTATTTGAAATAAATGCTGCCAGTGGGCGTGGCAAGCTATCTTTTGAAATATAAATTATTTGCTTGCCATATATATAACAATTAAGTCATTTCTGGTATTTCCAGATATTAAGAGGTCATCAGACATCAGTTAGAGATGTAGCTTATTCACCATCAGGACGCCATATTGCTTCAGCTAGTTTAGATGGAGAGGTCAAATTATGGTCAGCGCTGAATGGCACACAGGTAATGCCTTCTTGTCTCAAAGACTTTCAGTATTTCAAACTGAAAACTTGCCTTGTAATTCATTTTTGGACAGTATACTGATTGTTTTAGAGATATGGTCCATGATTTCGAAATAGAAATTTTGCTTTCGTGTAGCTTTATACATCGTATTGAATCCATATTGTATTGTTTGAAGACCAGTGCAATGCTCAAAAGGCATGATTCAAAAATACATTATGGCAGTAAGGGAAGGGTGCTATATAATCATTTATACAGTACTAGGATATCATATATTATTTACTCAAGAAGTCTTTGAAATAGTTGATGGTACTAAGGAATATTTTTCTGTTTATTTCAGGTTGGTAATATAAAAGGACATTGTTTACCAATAAATAAACTAACATTTACTGAAACTGGAAGAGAATTAGTTACTGTTAGTGATGACCAAAAAGTCAAGGTTTGTAGTTTGAGTGCTATTCCTTATCAAAGTATCCAGGACTATTAATTGACTAGTGTATCAACTAGTCACATAATGACTATGTCAATAAGCAGTATCGAGTTAACATATCCTTAAAATTAATTGATTTGAATGTGTATTTATGAATATTTAACTAGATTATATGATCATGTGTTTATATCAGGACTTTTGATTTATTTGCAATTGCCAGTCATATCTGATTATACATGTAGTTCTGAAATGACTGCAGCTTCAATGAAAATAAGGTAAAAATCATTATCTGTTGTTAGAATGTCTAGTTGGAAATTTCTAAAACAGCCTTGGTTTATATATATGTTGGTATACATGTACATTATAGATATGGTCTGGAGATTTAGGAATACCTGTACATTGTTTTGGTAGTGAGAAGAATGGTTCGGTAACATCTGTAACTATATCTAATGATGGCCAGATTTTAGTAGCAGGTTATCACGAGGGTCAAATTAGAGGATATGATATGAATACAGGTAAATATAGAACTGATCTAAGGTTGTCATTGTGATAAGAATCGTGTAATCCAAAGTTTTTGCCCAATCCACCCTTTTCAAAATGTCAAGCTTTTACAAACTGCATCTTATACCCTGACTGCAATTCCCACTTTTCTTGTTTCAAGGAAGTTGATAAATATATTGATTGAATTATATGCTAGGCCTACAGCCATGTTTAGCCCTCGAAAAAAAGGCCATTACATAGTTTTCCTGTGTCTGTAATCGGCATGTAATTGTAGGCTGTATTTGCTGTATTTATAAATTTCTGTGATGGAAGAAAAACTTGGTTATTGCAGTCAAGTTATTAGATATAGTTTGTAATAACTTAAAATTGTGAAGATACAGTTTATCCAATACAAAGTCTTTGAAGATTAACCCAATACTATGCCATTAGTTTTAAAATCTTTTTGTTTTTTGGTTTGTATTTTTATAGGTACTCAGATATACACTGTAAAACACAGCTCATGTCCAGTGAGTGCAGTCACATTTACAGCTGATGATAATAATATACTCATTGGTGTAGATAGTAAAAATATAATGGTTGGTATTGTTTTTTCATTTCCTCTACCAGTGCTTTTATATGGAGTATATTTTGAATAACCAAAACTGCTTTTCTATGTATAATATGTCAGCTATGACAATTAAGGCAGTATCATTTAAAGGGATAATAGGTCTTAGCATGAACATCATATTTTATTTCTGAAGAATGGTAAATATGTGTATATACTCATCAGTGAACTTACCTGGTGTCATAAAGTAAAGTAACAGAATCACTTAAAATTTTCAAAACTCGCAAAACTTAATCCTTTTTGAAAAACGCTAAATCAATTAATATAGCGTTTTTCAATAATCAAATGCATCTTTACGGATAATTACTTATATTTTTTTATATTTATTTATATTTTTATGTTATTTAAGGCAGTATATTTACGGATGAATAGAGCTCTTACCGACCAAATTAAAATTTTTAAATTTTATGTTCATTCTAAGACCTATTATCCCTTTAACATTGTGAATACCTGATGTCACTCTGTAACTGACATTACAGACTCACAAACCCTTTCATTTAGAGAATCCACAAATTTATGTTTGTGGTAACCATAATTTTTGGTATATTGTAGTTATGTACGAGATCTAATGGTCAGAAAGTGAGTTTACTCACTGGTCATAGTAACAATGTATTGACTATAGCTACAACTAAACAGTACATAGTGAGTGGTGGAGAAGATTTTAATATTTGTGTCTATGATGACTTATCCCAGTTAAAGTCTTCCAGACTGTAAGTCACCCTGGATTACCTACCATTTCTGATATTTGTATGCTACATGTACCTGTATTACTAATAAATATAACCAATTATTGTATTACAAACATGTAAGAAAGCTCTAAAAATGAATGATCTCCTTTAGGATGTGGATCACAGGTTTAAATTCATTCATCTGCTCATATATACATGTATGTGGTTAATTAAGATGTATTTCTACTGGATCATTCTAATAATTATCATTTGTTAGACATGAAATTATATTATTTCTTGGTTTGGTTTGTAAATGATGGCTCAATATTCTTTATACAAATCTCTAAAATCTGAGTACTGTAAGGCTAGAAATTAATGCGTCAACAAATTAATGCGACATGGGGTATAGTAACTAAAATGCGAGTACAAATTTATGCGATCCGCGAAAGGTGTCTCATTTTTTAATATCATAATAAAAAAGAAAATGACTTCCGGAAGTATGAGGTACGTCATGTAGGTTTAATGAATGAAGACATGAACAATGATCAAGATTTTTAATAGTAAAGTGTGAAAATTCCTTTTTTTTTATAATGTCGTTGATTACATGAACGGTGACACATAAATAAACTATATTATTATTTTATTGTTATTTATTACTAATCAGTTTCAAATTTAGAGATAATTACCTAACTATTTAATCCCGCCCGGTCTCAATTTAAATACTTAACTCCATATGATTCACTTGAAAATATGTATTTAAAAGTGCGGATACAAATTAATGCGATCGCGGATAGCATTAATTTCTATCTCGCAATAATTTGTAGCCTTACAGTAATCTGACACTCTTGCTAATCTGACTTTATTTTGCGGTCCCAAGGATATGTCTGATTACTCAGTTACTCAGAGTACGCTGTATATAGCATAAGGTTTAAAGCTTTTGCCACCTTCCATACCCTTGTAATACCTTAAATAGAATACTTACAAGAAAATAATGTTCAATATCTGTCATATATATTTCAGTATTACACCAAAAGCATCATTGCATCATCACCAAGCACCAGTTACTAGCTGTACATTTAATAAAAGTGGTTCAATGTTCGCCTCAGCTAGTAGAGATGGGGTAAGCTTTTCTCAGTTTATTTACATTCATCTCACTCCAGTTGCAGTAAATTTATCACATAATCCATTACTCATTGGTTTGAAAACTGTTTTGTTTGAACTAACCTATTTGATATATTTCAGTCTGTTATGATATGGGAAGTAAAATGGGTTTTATTAGATCCTGCAGCATCGCCATTTCAACATTTACGATCTTGTCACTCTGATTGGATAAACGGGTGTATTTGGTCGAATACTGGCAATGTTTTGGTACGTATCCTCAAAGCTTTTAACAGTTTCATATTATTAAGTATGACTTATTATCAGACCACTATGCATCAAGTAATGTTGATGGTTGTTTCTAGAAAAACAAACCAGAAGCTTATATTATTGACCATTGTTTTGTTATTTCAGTTAACTGCCTCCAATGATTTCAACATGAAGATTTGGAATTTAAACCTTAAAGATAGTGATGAAAATAAAACAACAGAAAAGGTTAAATTTACTGGTCATATGTCAGCTATTAACTGTGTTGATTATCAGGTTGGTGTAATTTCTGGCTATTTCTTTGGGTGAATAATATAAACCCATGATTGATCCCTATGTTGAGCAGAAGTGGAATTGTTAGCATATAAGTTGGTTTGCTTCAATTTTTATAAACCCATTCTTGATTGTTACAGTAGTGGTCATAAACTGCTTAGTTTAAGTGAAATTACATGAATTACAGACACGGTCTGACTGTATCCTTCATACATAAAAAATAATTTACTATCACTTAAGATTTTGCGGTGATTTTACTGTTGAATTGTATTTCATTATTTACATTATGTATTTGCTGATAATTTTTTACTCCTTCTTTTTCAGTATGGTTGTATTGTATCTGGAAGCAGTGATGGTAATGTGAAAATTTGGTCGCATAAAGGAACAGAAATCACTACCTTATATGGACATACACAAAGAGTTAATGATTGTTCTATACATGTTAAGTTTAAAGAAGGTAAGACTTTTTATTTATTCAAAAAGTAATTGTATACCTGATATTCCTGGGTTTCACTATGACTATATTTCAGTCCACAGTGTATGAGTTCTTTCCCTTCTAATGTAATAGTGACAGAATTATATCTAGTTCTATTGTAATGGTCATGTTATTCAGGTAATGGTGTGCCAACAGAAGATGTAGAAGAAGAAGATGAAATGGACTGGGCGACTATGGTAGACAGTGATTCCAGTCCTAAAAAAGCGAAACTAGCCAGTAAACTACCAGAACCTGTAGTATCAGATGTAATTGTAGCTACTTGTAGTGATGATGGTCTAATTAGAGTGTGGAAACCTCTTCAGGTTAGTTTAGGTTATAATTCAGTTCATTGTCTGGTAATTATGGGCATTTCTAACCGTGAATACTTGAAAACCACAACTTCAATGAACTGTACATGATAGATATACTGCCAAATGCATCAAAAATATTGAAAAGAATATGTTGAGTGGTGGAATATGCGTCTCTTTGATTCTAGCTATTTCTTTATAAAAATTATATCTGGGTGGAAGGGTCATTGCTTCATCTTTTCAGCATCAATGCCTAAATTAGCCTTCATTGTTTTTTTGATATATTTTCCAGGCAAATGAATTGGCATCATTAACTGGTCATTCTGATAGAGTAGTGTCAGTAGCTACAGATGCAGCTGGTAATGTCTGCTCCACATCATTAGATAAATCTATTAAGTTATGGAAACCAGAATTGAGTCATATTAAAGCAATAGGACAACATGATAGTGATATCACCTTTACTGTAGCTAGTGAATATGATGATATAGTCCTCACTGGTAGCAGGTTAGTCATAATCTTCTTCATAATTGTCTGGAGGCTTCTAGAGAAGAGTGTAAGAGCACAGGTGTCTAAAGCTCTATAGGCCTAGTAACAATTATAACAAAAAATACAGAAATGAAACACAGTACATTTTGAAACTTCAGATACCTGATAGAATTAAAGAGATTATACATCACTCTTTGTTCTTTGCTTCAAACTAATGCTATCTTGGCCATGGAAGGGTGAAATGGAAAATATGTTGAGTCCCTGTGCTTAAGGCCATGCACTTCTCTTCCTTGGGAATAATTATTTTTGTTTAAATTTTGACAACTTATTGTAGGCATTAATAAGTGAATATAACTGTTCTATTATAGAGATGGTATAGTTAAGATATGGCAAGATAATGGTAGCCAGGGTACAGTTTGTGTCTGTAGTTTCCAGGTAATCAAGAATTCTTACTTTAGCGTTTACTTTTACTTTAACCATGCCAAGCCATGATTTTCCTTGATATTCTGCATTGTTTTGCAGACGCTAAACTTAGCATCTGGACATGTATGGCATGGTATAAAATTCTGTTCAAATATTGAATTTATTATGTCCTACATGTATGTTTTAGGCTGATGAGAAATGTGTCAGTGATGCTGTATTTATAAAGAGTAGACATACAAGGTTTGTCACAGTATCATATAGTGGTTTAATAAGGATCTGGAATATATCAAATAAAGCTGGTGATATTGCTGTCCAGTTAGTATAATTTTTAGTCTTGACCTTAACTTTATGAACCTTGACCTCATGAACCTTGACCTCATGACTCTTTATTGTATTGTAAATAAGTTTTTAAAAGCATGAAGAAAATCATGACCTTGACCAAATGACTTTTTAATGTGACCTAATGAGTGCTGACTCTTTATTGTAATGACTCTTTGCATTCACTTTATGACAATTTTTTATAGTTGATAGTGTTATTGTACCATGTTATATTATTTTTGACCTTTACCTAATAACTTGTCACCTTGACCTTGCGGCTCATATTTAGTTAATAATATAACACTTGACCTTGATCTTGACCTAATGACTTTTCCCATACACCTTATGAATTTTATTTATACTGTAGTTGATAATGTTATTTCAAGTACATAATTATCTTTGTTATATTACATTTGACCTTGACCTAATAACTTGACCTTGTGACTCTTTAATCTAGGTAATATAATACAACTCTTGACCTTGACTGTGACCACATGACTCTTCAACTTGACCTCTTGACTCTTGCCCTAAACTCCAACCTATTAAGATGTCTTTGCAATACATTTTAGATGTAAGGATGAGTATCGTGTAAACAACCCAATAATCTCAGTAACTTGGACTTTGAATGAATTAGTCCCTTTTCTTTGGGTACTAGAATGGAATGGAAGAGTAACAGCTTTTGATCTGGAGGCTAAAAAATTGGAATGTTCTGGGTAAGTACCAAAGAATAAATTAGATGTTGATGAAATATTCCATTTAAATTGACTGTATGGTATGGAAAAATAGACTAATTAAGGAAACAATTAATTACAAAGATAACTTGAGGATTATGTCTATCAGTTTCCCCTTGGCCTAATCTCTTGACACTTATCTTTCCTGGATTATCGGTACTCATTTCCGAGTGAAAGAAACGACTTTTGAAAATCCTTGACCTTCTGGCAAATCATGGCCATCAAGTGTAATGGATCTAAATGATGTATTTTATTATTTTATAGATTATTACAGCAGCAGACGTTACCACCATTAACATCAACTCTAAAAGTAAAATACCCTTCCAACAGAGTGAAACACCCTTCTTATTCTGATAGAGTAATGATACCTCAAGTTAACTCTTCTATAGCATGTATTATTATCGAACAGATGGTTAGTTATTTAAACTTTTATTTTTTTCTATTTTAAATGAAAGTATTATTTCTTTGAATATTCAGTAATTTGGGTAATGCAAACGATGGTATTGTTTTTTGATCAAAAGGACAGCAGAATTGCCTACTAATTTATTTCCAACTGTTCGATGGATGATGAAATTCTACAGCCTACATCTCAATTTTTTGTTCTATCTGATTGACTAGAATCTTGTCCCCCCCTCCAGACACCATTTTGACTCCTAGAGTATTTTCAGTTAGAACATAATCGTCGCTAATTTCTTTAAGGCTTTAACTACAACTTCAGATTTTGCAACTTGATTTCCCCTTTTTGCACACTGGTTTGCATTTGCACAACCTCGTGAACTCTCAAACATGTTAAAGGTTAATGAATTTATTGTAGATGTCATTGAGTTTTGACAGTATCAGTATACCAATTACTGTAGATGAAAGTCATATAGCAGTGGAGAAACGTGAAGCCAATTGGATCCTATCTGCAGATATTGATGGTAAATACACTTTTATTGGTGATTCTAAAGGTCAGCTTACACGTTTGAAAGGTCAAGATTTAAAATCAATGAAGGTAAGAGGTTATTCTTTATTACCTGTTCTGATTATTTTCAAAGTAAAAATTAGGATTGGTATTGTTTAGTTCCAAATTTCATGGAATTGTCTGTTCTTTCAAAAACTTTCCTAAACTATATAAACTGTGTATAAAAGCAGAATTACTATGCTTCTGTCATCCTGGACTATGCCTTTGATTTCAAAAACCATTCATGTTAAATCAATAGAGGATTGCAAAGAGGTTTTCTACAATTTGTATGTGTGTCAGACACAGCATTGATTTGCACTATTCCAATTTTCAGTTAAAATCTGAAATATTATATAAGGTTTTAATGGTTGTGATAAAAAACCACAGATGTCAGATTGAAAATGAAAAGGTTCAAATGTCCTCAATATGCATTACAAATTAAGAAAACTTCTTACAATCCATTTAAATTGCAAAAATTCTAATTGAAATTATGAATTGTTTTATTTTCAGATACATAATGGAGATATAAATAGTGTAGTAATATGTGAAGATTATTTATTCACTGCCTCATCTGACTGTTTGATTAAAGTTTGGAAAAAAGAGGCTATTAAATCTTGGAAGATGGAAGATGCTCAGGTATGTATTTCTTGACTTGATATATCTTAGATTTCTTCCTTTCTATTTGAATTGCTGAGAATTTCATATATCATGCTCAACTATATTTAATTTAAATTGAGAATTCTTAATGTCCAGAAGAGTTTGATTTTGTTTATAATCTGTTTAATGATTTTAATGACATTTTCTTATTTTTGTATTCTTTTGTTCTTTAGGTTGGAATGTTTCTAAATACAGCTCCAGTATTATCATTATGTCAACTTAATACCAAAACACCAAATAGTATCAAGCTTATGTGCGGAGATAAGCTAGGAAATATCAATATATTACAGTGGAACTATTAAATACATAACAATGTATTACTATGTATGTGGAGAATTTAATTTATAATTTATGTACAAAATATTAGATTGTGTATATAACTTTTAGGATTATGTTGATGTATTGAGCACTTATTTAAGTATATATTAAATATTGTAACTAACTAAACAAAGTGATAACATAGCAGTTACCAAGTTCAATTAAAAAATTAAAATCTAAGTACATGTATGTAAATAATTGTGAATATTACTAGAATGAAAAGTTTAGTTTTTTTCTATGTATCAAATGTAGTGTATTTAGAAATAACTTATTATTATTATTGTAAATTTGTATAATTTGTGATTATATAAACTATCGTATAAGTTATAAATATTTTACATTGTGTGTACATTTAATTGTAAATTAATTGTAAAGCTATGGTAGTAGATTTATTCACAATTGTTTTTTTTTTATTGTAAATATTGTTTTTTTATAGAAAAAGTTTAAAATATTTAAAAAAAAAAAAAGAAAATGAATGGATGAACATCTGAAATAGATCATTGCAATTAACAATGACAGAAAAAAAATTTGAGCAAACAATCTCAAATAGTTGTTAAATAGAAATTTTCTGGGACCGTACTATTAGTGAGAAAAAAATTGTGTGTTGCTTTCCACTTAAAATATACCGTATATAATTCTGAATATAGTGTGCAAGCATGTATAATGCGCACCCCTTCCTTGCCCCCCCCGCGAAATCGGGTAATTGTACTAACTAATGTGATTTGAATTAACGATTTACCCTCTATTTAAAGGATAAAAGAGAGCTCAAGAAGTTTGAAAGTGGGTGGGGAAACAGATAAAATTTTTAGACATTTACAATCACCTTTCATGACATAATTTTAATCTTTAAATTTATTCCAACATATGTGCATTTCAAAAGATAAAAGCTTTTTGAAATTAAAATTTAATTTTCAAACTATTTGATATTATGATAGTATGTAAAATAATTTGAGACTTGTTCAATGTAATGATTTGAAAAGGAAAATCATTCTTGTGTTCTTAAAACAGTAGGCTACTTTGAATTAACAACATTCTAGAAATGTTAAAAATTTCAAACCGGGTGTTAAGAGTAACTTTTTAATTATTTATTCTTTAGTATGACTTTAGTCTTTAAAATTATTTTACATCTTCAGCAGCTTCCCTTAATCACACATGACTTGTACTGAATTGATTAATATTTAATACAAATATTTTTGCAGATAAATTTATATACATGTGCCTATTACAATTGATTTTGATCCTAACATATCAATTTTGTGTTGAAGAAAAAGACCTTTCAAATATTATGAAAATTTGAGAGCAATTAGTTCAATTAAAACCCTGGATTATTATACACAAAAATATTTCAAAGACTATAGTACATACATTTGTTATTATAGCTTTTATTTCTCTTTTTATAATTCAGTTTAGATAAACCATAAACTTTAAACACCAAAATTTGAAATAACACTGAAAAACTTAAAAAACTATAGCAACGAAATATTTGAGGTTACTTCAATTATTAATTTCAAATGATCAAAACACGAAAATCATAACATTCAAATTAGATTTTTTTTACATGAATTATAAAAAAAGAAATAAGCAAAAAAGTAATGTTTTATTTTGTTATTGATATTTTTTATAAAGCTGTGATTCTATTGTTATATTTATACAAGTTTTTAGTATGAAATCATTTAGAACCAGGGAATATCGCCATCTTCTACAGAATTGGAAGCTTTGTTATTCCCTGACAGCTCTTGTTTTTGTTACTCTATTTAATAAATATCTTTGTTAACTATATATTGGTTCTTCTTATTGGATCAGAATTTGCGACTTTTGCCTTGAAAATTATAGTATTTCAAATGACTAACTAAATACTTGTTAGTTAGTTAGTTAGATAGTGTAAGGAATATTGACAGATTATCAAGAATATATGATATTAATGGAGTTTTACATCCTACTCTTCAGCACCTTATTGCTATGGGGTAATGAAAGATGTTTACCCCACTCACTTTCTTTAAGTGATAAATAGATAACTCAGATTGGGATTATAGTATAATGGATTTGACAATTACCTGACTATTATTTAGGTTTTCAAATCGGTAAGAGCGATGGGAGGTTAGCAAATTCTTTTCTAATTCTATTTACCTTTAGGTAGGGTATTGAGGCCACAAATTCTTCAGCTCAATGATAAGAAATTATAAACCTGGGTTTGGGCAGTGCCACTGGATCTTTTGGCTGGCTCAGACAGTAATATAAGTGGTTTTCATATTTATCACATTTAACAATCCAAGATTTCACATGAATCCTGCATCTCAGTTGACCAAAAGTGTTAGAAAGATTTAACTGTTGTCTCAGTTTTTTACGAGTTGCGTCCCCTGGATAGTTGCATAAACGTAAACAAACATGGCTGCTAAATTTCACATTTTAGACCTTCCACCCGAATTACTTTTAAATATTTTAAGTTATTTACCAGCAACTGATGTTTCTAGTGTATGCCAGACATGTACAAAGTTCAACGAAGTTGCTGATCAGGAAATTGTGTGGCAAAATTTAATCAAATCAGGTAAATGCCAAACGAAAGTTGATGATTTTACTACCTACGGTATCTAGGCCTATCAATCATAGATAATCAATGCCTATCTATTACCATGGCTATGATTGTCCAATGAATTGTTCTTTTTATTTGTATAAGAGCTATAGATCTATTAAGGAAGTAGATTGACAAAAACATAACTTCTTATTCTCATTTGTTTGCATGATTGTAATGGATAGTTTACCGGTACGGTACTCAATTTATTATGTGATGTATCGGTAGGCCTATTCTTATTAGTCCTACCCTTCGGTGGCCACCCAACGGCTGCCTACCCTACATGTGTAGCCTACCTACAGATGCAGCCTAGAATGTATTTTGTCCAGCCCAACTCAATACAACTCAGCACCACATGCATTCGTCTGTCCAGGGCTTGGTTAGGCTACCATCATGATTATATAATTAATAGGCCCTATTAAAAGTCCACCTCAATTAATGATGAATATTTGCACGTAAGCAATCAAATAGACCTTACGTCCAGTATAAAGCTAACGTTTTCTGCTTTCAGAGTTTAATATAAAAAATCATATTGGTTCTTATGGTGGTTCTTATAAAGATGTTTACACCAAAGGTAAAGTTTTTACTACTTCGTAAATTACTCTGTACACATTGTTTGAAATGATTGAATTCTAAATATTTCTTTATATTTTGACAAATTCATTTATCTTAATTAAAACTATACAAATTTTTGATGCATTATTGAGTAATGCCAACACCAAAAAATCCTTTTTATGAAAAGAATCAATATAGAGACTCAAGGAAGCTTATAACAGAACAGTAATTCATACGAAAATAGTTTTTATACAATTTCATTATAGTATTATATAAGTACAAAGATATGCTTGGAATTTGGCAGCCAGAGATGGGTTCATATGGTGGATTACTACATATTAAGGTTGACAATATAATTTTATACCCTTTGTCCTTTTGACTGGAACAAACACTTCAATAAACAAAGTTAAAAGTTATCATGAAACACACACAGACTCCTTGGCCTTTTTACATTTTCAAAGCTCCAAAATACAAACATGTGGATGAAAAGTATTTATGATCAGTGATATGATTTTATTGCAATGATTTTGACAAATATCTAGATTAGGACTTTACAACAGTTGAAAATTTGAAATATCTTTGTCAAATGTTTAAGATGGTTATTGTTTCATATAATATCTATATCTGCTGTTACAGTCATCTTGATATCATAACTTGTGTTGACTTTTCTTTGTTTTTCTTTCAATTAGGCTAATGTACATGTAATATCTTTTTTTTTAAGTTACAAGATGGACGAATAATCGGAGAAGAATGTTTTGCTCCTGTCGATCCTGATGTTTATCATAATCTACGTAAAAAGATATTGTTTTCTATTCAATTGTCAGAGGATATGACTCATGAAGAAATTTTATGTTATAGAGGATTTGATAGACCTCACCCAAGTTCTATACAGTGGGTAAGTTCTATATTTAGAGGCTTTGATAGGCCTCATCCTAGTTCTATACAGTGGGTAAGTTTTATATTATAGAGGTTTTAATAGAACTCACCCAAGTTCTATACAGTGGGTAAGTTTTATATTATAGAGGTTTTGATAGACCTCACCTGAGTTCTATACAGTGGGTAAGTTCTATATTTAGAGGCTTTGAAAGGCCTCATCCTAGTTCTATACAGTGGGTTAGTTCTATATTATAGAGGTTTTGATAGACCTCACCCAAGTTCTATACAGTGGGTGAGTTCTATATTTAGAGGCTTTGATAGGCCTCATCCTAGTTATATACAGTGGGTAAGTTCTATATTTAGAGGTTTTGATAGCCCTCATCCTAGTTCTATACAGTGGATAAGTTTTATATTATAGAGGTTTTGATAGACCTCACCCAAGTTCTATACAGTGGGTAAGTTCTATATTATAGAGGTTTTGATAGACCTCACCCAAGTTCTATACAGTGGGTAAGTTCTATATTATAGAGGCTTCGAAAGGCCTCATCCTAGTTCTATACAGTGGGTAAGTTTTATGTTATAGAGGTTTTGATAGGCCTCATCCAAGTTCTTTACAGTGTGTAAGTTCTATATTATAGAGGTTTTGATAGCCCTTATCCTAGTTCTTTAAAGTGGGTAAGTTTTATATTATAGAGGTTTTGATAGTCCTCATCCTAGTTTTATACAGTGGGTAAGTTTTATATTATAGAGGTTTTGATAGGCCTCATCCTAGTTCTATACAGTGGGTAAGTTCTATATTATAGAGGTTTTGACAGTCCTCATCCTAGTTCTATACAGTGGGTAAGTTCTATATTATAGAGGCTTTGATAGGCCTCATCCTAGTTCTATACAGTGGGTAAGTTTTATATTATAGAGGTTTTGATAGTTCCCATCCTAGTTCTATACAGTGGGTAAGTTCTATATTATAGAGGTTTTGATAGGCCTCATACAAGTTCTATAGAGTGGGTACGTTTTATATAATAGAGTTAGTTAGGTTTTGACAGTCCTCATCCTAGTTCTATAGAGTGGATAAGTTTTATATTATAGAGGTTTTGATAGGCCTTATCTTAGTTCTATACAGTGGGTAAGTTTTATACCTCTAGAGGTTTTGATAGTCCTCATCCTAGTTCTATATTATGACCATTTATCAGCGAAATATACAATACTATGGTACTGCACAATGGTGAAATACAGTACTGTGGTACTTCAGCTTTGACATTCTTTCATGTTTATCTGACCCAAACAAATGTCGAAAATGTCAATGTAACAGGACATTCTAACTCTAATTCTTTTTTTGAATTTTATTTTAGACAGAAACTGGAACTGTTAAATTCCATTGTTCTGATTCAGACAGGCACAAACATCCTGAAGGTAAACAAAAGGTAAGGCAAATATTTAATTAAAAATTATATCAAAAAAAACATTGCACATTGTTTGCAGTCTATGTTTGTGAAAGAATAAAAAAACACAAAATCTTCATTTCATAATATTTTTTTTTATTTAATTTTTATTTTAGGAATTTGAAAGCTGGCTCGTGGAAGAAACAGGTCAAAGACCAAGTGAATTTTTTGTTCATGGTCAAGAATTATTGTTAATGAAATTTCTAGTTACAACACAATTGGGGTGAGTAACTTGAATTTTGTGGTATTTTATTGTACATTTTTATTGAATAAACTCAAAGGTGGTATGTCTATATATCTTAGTGTTTTAATGTAACTTTCCTACTTCTATGTGTCTAAGATCATATCTTTTAAGTAAACATATTCCACAATATCATGTTATATAATGTATATATTGTAGATGTACATATGATCTAACCCGTCTTTCATTCCCCCGACCAGAAGCTAATGTGATAGTCCAACCAGGCCTATTTAAAGGTAATTATGGTGGCCATGGTATAGAATTAATCATGTTAACATATTTACCAGATTTGAGAGCAGAAGGCAAGAAAATAACAGTAAGTTTGGTCTTATAAATCTTCAATACCTTTCGAGTCCGTACCAAATGTGAAATATACCTTAGAGAATGATTTCTGCACTTGCTACCATAGAAACATTAAACTGATAAGCTTCAGGACTTTAGGGAACAAGGCCATAATACTTTCATAGCATAAAAAAAATAAAAATTCAGCATCAGTTTTTGTTAGAGTGTAATGCCTCAATGAAAGCACTGGTCTAGGTCACAGAACAGATTTTGTCTGACAGTTGTTTTGTCTACAAATTTAGCAACTTGTAACATGTAGAGTGTTTGTTATTTGGCAAGTGACTGATTATGTATTTCATTTTTTGGGGAAATTACACGTATTGCCTGGAAAACAGACACAACCCTTGTATTTTCAGGGCGATCCGAATGTACCAGCTAATAAAACAAGTTTATATATAGATTTAAGTAGACCAATGTGTTTAATTCGAGAACAACAACAAACAATAGATTTACTACTACAAATAGATATACCTGACTCCCCACCAGAATCTTACCCTCATAATCTTCTCCCTCAACCATTCCGGGTACCTGATGACTGTTTTGAAAGATTTAGTGGTACACCTAATAAATGTATTGGGAGGTGAGGAAATGATATTTTAAATGTAAAGCTAACATTGTGCTGTAGTCTCAATCAATGCTCTGAAATGGAAAACAACCCAAATGCCTGACACAACAGAGATGACTGCAGAGCTAGTCTTAAATCTCTTGAAAACAGTTTACTAAAGAGGCTAATTGTTTGCTATAAACAATAAAAAAATTTATACCCTGGCTACTAATTGATGTCCTGTCATGCTTTAGACCTATAATCCAGACATGCTTTAGACATCTATAATATTTCATTTAGCGCAGTGTAAACAGTTTTTTTTGGAATCAGTCCTAAAATGGCAATCTAGATATAATTATTTTTTTCTGTTTATTTTTCAGGTTTCATGCAGAAGGTCAAATAGCAGGTCATGATTTTAGCAACGCCTCGAGAACTCCAGGACATTGGGTTGTTTTTGATGAAAATACGTTTGGTTTTCTGTGGTTGGAATTAAAATCATTTAGTTTGTATTCTAGAGTAAAAGAACATTTTGATTGAGACAAAACTGAATAATTGGTCTTTCAGTCTTTCTAGGATAAATCGTGAGGTCTTCAACTTACAGTATATTTTCTTCTTGAGCTGAATAATTCATTTAGTATTAATAATAAAAATACTGAATGTTTGACTTTATCAATCTGAAGTTATTGGAACTAATTGAGTAATTAAGGTGTGATATTTGTTATATTATATATTATATCTTCTGTACATAACCCATATATATTATAATTATGATATAATTAAGAAAGTTGGATTGTTATATATTATTTTCATACCAATTGTGATAAAATGGACCTAATCTAGCTTTAAAGCATTTGATATTAGTTCTTAAAGGAATATATCTGATTTACAACCAAATGAATTGAATATCAGCGATCAGAAGGGTTGTTAATATATTGCTTTTCCAGTTGATAAGAGCTTATTTTCAGCTTTCTGCATATCTTTGATAAATATTCAAGCAACCATTTAGATTACTATGTCCATTCAAGCTACCTGGAGATTTTTTTAATCTCCACATGCAGAATCTGTATGATTGTCATCAAAAGATGGATATTGTTCTATTAAACATCAAAATAAACTATAAATGAATGAAATTTTGTGTTCTCTCTTTCTCTTTGTAAGGCAAAATCCAACAAGAAACTATTAAAATAATTTATTTCAGATATAAAATTATTAGGAAAATATAATCTCTTCATACACTAATTATAGAATTCTATAACTTTTGGTTATATTCATTATAACATTTATTTCACCTGATAAGACTCAGTTTAATATACAGCCCTATCATCAACCATTCCAATGCACATCTATGGATATTACAAAACTAACCTGACCAGTATTATGCTTCACTTAGTTTGAATAACTGTTTCTGATATATTTGTGCACAACCAAAAAGAAATCAATACCAAATCTTATTAATTAAATAGTATTACTAGTAATCAACACAATGTAATTCCTGAAAAACTTTAGTGCATGGTTTATATCAATATATATTCTACACCAATGGACAGTGTGGTGCTTGTGGTTATGTTTTGAATCAGACCCCTAGGTGCGTCCATATTCCTCTAATTTACCTTTCCTTGTAACTAGTATTTGATATATAAAGTTCATCCAAACCACTACATCAGTTTCAAATATGGTGATCTTTGAATATAAATATTTTCCAAACAAAACAAAACAAACTAATCCAATTTAACAACTAAACTACAAAAACAACTGAATTATTCAACAATCAACTAAGAAGAAGTCTCGGCTAGGAGATTGGCAAGTTATTTGCATGTGTTTTGAGGTACTTAAAGATCATGATTTCTTTGAAAAACAGCTCTCTTTATACATAAATTATCAACCTAATTTTACTTTTTAAACAAAAATATATCACAAACAAGATAGCATGTGTATCAGGAACACTTATGGCTTCTACATAAATAGATAATTTGATTAAAGTTATTTTAGGGAATTATAGGGACAACAGACATCCAAAATTAGAGGGTCTACCAAGGAGCAATAAGTTTTCCTAATACATTTAGATACATATGTAGCTAGAACACCCTTAAAATCTTCAAAGAACATTACTGGAATTAGATTTATGAAGTCCTAAACTTAAAACTAATTCAGTTAAATCATGAATATTCAATGAATGTAACAAATTATTTGTCCTATTGATCTAACAATAAAAAATCATTCACCTGAAACCAATTATACACATTTTCCACCAAATATTTTCACATTTAAGCTTTCTGATCAATAAGCACATATAGAATTTAAAATAAATAGATCTTTCAATTTGCATACTTTTGTGTCTAACTCAAATTTCAAATATTTGAAATTAATAAGTTTTGGAAATGGAAAATCACTAACAACAACCTTAACAGTTGAGAACATTTTATAGATGGATACTTCTAGAATATTTGTTATTTTCAACCTTTTCAATGTGGTTCTCTCACATCTTAGAAGTATCTATCTATAAAATTGTCTTAATTTGTTTAAGAAACTTTACTATCATTGTCATTTTGATCCTTGCTGAGTGACTGCTGAGGAATGTCCTTATCACTATCACCTGGATCATTAGAAACTGTTGTCTGATTATCCACACAGATACTATGTGCCACTTCTGGAGTATCCTCCTTGGTAATGTCCTCATTATTCAAGTCCTCATTACTAGATTGCTGTATGGTATCCTGATTATCCTCTGTTTTGGTTTCCATCTGGTCTGACAGCTCCTCAGCTTTACTGTCTGATTGTATAGAGATATCCACTCTTTTGGAATCATCCTCAGTATTGCTTCCTGAACTTTTGGAATTGTCCGTAATTTTGCTATCTGTTTTTTTGGACTTGGACTTTTCCTTATTTTTCTTGACAGATTTGTTGGTTTTCTTAACCGACTTGCTTCCTGAATCTCTTGAATTGTCCTCAGTATTGCTAGCTGATTCTTTGGAATTTTCCTCAACCTTGCTTCCTGATTTTTCAGCAATGTTCTCAGTTTTTCTCTCTAATACTGTGGAATCATCCTCCTGACTGGAATCAGAATCTGGTAATGTGTTAATATCATGTCCATAATCTTTGGTGTAATCATCATCAATAAATGATTCTTCTGATGTGACCACAATATCATCCATATGTATTTCATCATCATCTTCACCTAAAAAAAACCATGATATATATTTGACTGTTCTGCCTTCTAAATTTTGTCAAAATGTTTTAATTTTTTTCCAAGCTTTGAATGGATGCACAACTTATCAGATTATAAGACAATTGAGGCCAATATAACAATATATAATAGGTATTTGTACAGACTCATTCTGTTTGACATATTTAATGACCATCATGATATAATAACATAAGAGGTCATATTGGCATACTTTCTGATATATAAAACATAGAGTAGTATTCTGTCAATGTACCATGGACACTTTTAGATAATAATTACAATTATCATTTGGCTTGATTGATATTTACAATAATGAAGTCATAATGTGGTTGAATTCTCTGCAATTACAGCAGCCATAAACATGAGATAGATAAAAACAATGGGTTAAATAGAAGCTATCAGTGTCCATGAGGCTCAGAGACAAAAATTTTGACATGGTTTCAATAAAAAAACAACAACCGATCTATGCTGATTGTTAAGTACTTACCTGTAGTTTGCTCTACCACTGGACTTGTAGTTTGTGAGGACAGAAATTCATTAAAGGCTTTTTCATCTTGGTCAATACTGATATCACTTAAACTACTTACTTTAGGTATGTCTGGTAGTTTTAATTCTAAAACAACAAATACATTGTCAATTTAGTCTGCACAATCAAGACAGAAATATTTGACAAGAGCTCACAGCATGCTGCCAAATTGCAAATCTCAAGGCAATGTTATGGCATATGGATCAGCAAAGCTTTTAGTTTATCATTACAAGGTTCAATTTAAGCAATTTCCCATTAATGTTTTTTTAAGAACTATTCTGTCAAGCTTTGAAATGGATTCCAACTCCCTTTGTCTCTGCGGAATTGCTTCCAAATTCTTAAGAAATGTGAATTGAACACTAAAATTTAAATCAAATTCTGGCCAGATAATACAAGAACACTAACGGTCAGTTTTTCCATGCTCTTTATAATATGATAAATCACTAGTAAAAGCTGCTTCAAACGCTTCATGTCTCTCTTGAAGTTTATAACTTTTCAACTTTTCTAATTCTATCATTCTTTTAGCATGGTCTCTTGCCATTTGTACTGAAAAAGAAAGGTTTAAAAACTGAAAAACTAGTTCAAGTAGCATAAATTCTAATAGAATTCTATATTAATATTTCATAATATGATGGCCTATAATCTGAAACTAGTTACAATCGAATATTTTGCAAGCATCTTTCTTTCAGAATGTCAAAGGTCAAAATACCATAAATGAAATTAAACAACTTCAGTCAAAAATAAAACTGACTTAATTAAATTTATAATTGAAATTACACATATCATCTATCGCTGCAGACTGTACTGAAATGCATAAACCTAACTTTTATCTTGGCTACTATACACTAATAAAAAACTTTGGACCTAAAGGACTGTTACCTTTAACTTTCTCTATTTCTTTAGATTTCTGATGTTTATATTGTTGTAACTGATGCATTTGATTCTGTTGTTGTTTTAATAACTCTTGTTCCTCACAAACATCTTCTAATTTTTCTAAATCATCTTCTACCATTCTGAAACTTTCTTCAAGTTCTCCTGAAATTCACATCAAGAACCTGTTTGTTACAGACTTAAAGTGGATATGATGACCAAAATATTTGCTTGACTAGCTGAGCTGATGCATTCAGCTATCCAGATCAATTTTTAATAACTGAAATCTGATGTTCTGTTGCCCAAGAATTATTAATCCAAAATGTTCTGCATAATGTCTGCAATAACTTAATTCATTTTAATTCATGAATGATAAGGCCCCGATATCATAATCAATATAATACAACTGACTGTATATTATTATAAAAGTAATATAAGATAGCTTGCCAGGCAAGGTAACATACGCCCACTTAAGCAAACAGAATATTCCATGTTTTTTTCATTTAATCAAGGGCCATAACTCATAAACTGACATCTGGAATCGTGCCATTTTCGAACTTGTCCGAGATATTATCAAGATGAATACACATTCCAAGTTTCATTCAAATTGGATAAAAACTACAGCTTCTATTGCATACACAAGTAAATTTAAACGTTTTTCATTAATCAATGGCCATAACTCATAAACCGACATCTTGAATCGTGCCATTTTCGAACTTGTCCGATATATTATCAAGATGAATACACATACCAAGTGTCATCCAAATTGGATAAAAACTACAGCTTCTATTGCGTACACAAGTAAATTTGAACGTTTTTCATTCAATCAAGTGCAACAACTCATAAACCGACATATGGAATAGTGCCATTTTCGAACTTGTCCGAGATATTATCAAGATGAATGCACATACCAAGTTTTATTCAAATCGGATAAGAACTCTGGCCTGTATCGCGTACACAAGTAATTGTTGACGGACGGACGGACCAACAGACCGACGGACCGACGGACCGACAGGGGTGATGGCAATATACGTCCACATTTTCATGTGGGCGTATAAAAAGTAATCAATACACACCTATAGAAGCAGTAAGATTGGATAAGACTTCTAATAAAACTGGTATTTGTTTTACTGATTCGTCTAAATGATGAACTAAATTATCTTGTTTTGACCATGTTTTATGTATCTTGTTTATCTCTTCATCCACTCCCTATAAACATAGGTCATATTTGTTAAACAAGTTGTAATATGTTTTAATCCATGAAGGTTGCACTAGATGCCTTGTAGGCATTATGCATATTTTACAGTTAGCATGAATTTAAATTTTCTGAAACTTCAGAAGAGTAATTTTTCTATCAGGAACCTATTCAAAAATTTCATTAAAAATAAATGTTAGCTTCCATTTTAATTATCATGTGATATGAAAATTAAAGGTTTACCTCTGCTCTTTTCGCACTTTCTTTAGAATATGAATCTATTTCTCTCCATGATAAGTGATATCTACAAACAAACAAAAAATGTTTCCATTGTGCCAAGTTTTCAATAAGTAAAATAATTTTTTTATTAAAGATACTGACATTCAGACTTTCAAATAGATGTATACATGTCTAGTAGACTAAATTGTCAGTTGATATACTCATCCATGCTGTGTAAGTATATGGTAGAACCGTCTGGTTTGTATTACAAATTGTATAATGCAATCATCCCAATGCATGTTTGTCCCATACTCATGTATTGATGCATGTAATATGCCTACAACATTCTCTGGATATAATACATAATTAAAAAATAAAGGCTTACCTGTACAACAAATCAGCCCCTGCATCTAGATTAACTCCATCCCCTCTTAATCTTTTTAATGCTTCACTTTTAGGATGGCTTTCAAAGCTTGTTAATGCTTTAAACCTATGATATTTAAAACAAAAACATTTAGATTAATGGCCTCAATGCAATAAGTTCAATCCTTTTAAATGATAAAACTTAAACTTATCTAAAATCTTATTAATCATTATCAACGATTATTATCTTTCTTTATACCGTCTATTATATAATATACAACTTAGTATAAAAAATAAACATTTTACTCTTATGAACTCAATTCTAATTCAATTCTTACCCGTCAACAAGGTCCTGTTGGACACTTTGGAATGTTCCCTTTATTCCCTGTAAAACACTCATCTCATATCTTTGGAGTATTTAAATATACTCGATAAAAACCAGTAAAGGTAACTTTGAATGTTTTTGTTTTCGCTACGCCATTTTGAAATCACATGATGAACATGTGACGTAGCAAGGGAGGTAATCGTTGAAATGAGCCAGACTACTCTTAATTTCTTGAAATATAAGCAGAACCGTATCATTTTATACGCTCTGCAATTAACTTACCACTGTACCTTCTCACTAATATAGCTTCATTTGCTGTTGACAGAAAATTCGGAAAATGTATTTAACTTTTAACAAACAGAGGTGAAATCTATGACCATACTGATATTGCATGTTTATCGATGTTAAAGAAAGATGTTCTAAATAAGATTTGGGTAAACCTTCATAGTTAGTACTATTAACTGATTAATAAGACACCCAACATTGAATAGAATTTGGGTTCCTTTAATTGTTGTATTACTTAAACAGTATTACATCTAATGTCGAACTGGACACTTTTGAATTGAGACTTCCACCTTCGAGAAATCTAACTGTGCTATATATTAAGTTTCAACAGAAAACATGAATGCTAAAAACCATTGGATATAGACCTATCTACAATATAGTCCGCCTGTTCGTACTTTATATCGGAACTTAATTAACCCTTTTCTTATTTTATTTTTTTTTTCAAAGTTCATAAAGTTCGTCGGAAATAATCATATTACGAAATTCTTAAAAAATCAATAAAATTGAACTAGTCACGTAATGGTAAAAAAATCACGAGAGATTCTTATCCGAACAGTGTCAAAAATTCACAATATTTAAATGTTAACTTGCCTAAAGACTGCAATGATTAAAATATCAACGGCATGATAAGATTTCTGCAAAATGTTAAATCAATTAAATAGAACATCTCATATTTAAAATTTTGGCATCCATTTATTAAACTAATGTAGAGAAATATATTTTAAAATGTAGGTCCATACATCATAGTAATTATAGGCTATGTAGAAAAAAAACACATTAAAATAGGAGGTTTAAGTGTGTACAGTAATATTCATCGATTTCTCAGCGTCATATTGTGAAGCTAAACTAATGTCATCAGACTTTATAATAAGGGATTGTCAAAGTTTATTTAGTTATTAGAAAGGATCATTGGTGATATTATCTAACAGTAGAAACGTGTTATTATTGATGAACCCATTTACCTCGTGAAGGAAAATGCACTTTTACTCTGTTAACGCCAGAAGTTCTGTGCCAACTCCTAAAAATTTGGTTTTATATCAGAGTAATTAAATTAATTAAAACTTGTACTTATCAATTGTTTTTGTAGTTTTATCTTAAATATGCATAATAACATATGCCATCCTTGCAGCTAAGACGGTGTCATATATGAAAGGGCAAAAAAAAAAAATAAATAAATAAAAAATAAATAAAATAAAATAAAATAGTTAAGCAATTAATGAGGTATGAAATAATTTTTACCTTAAAGGGTCAGATTCGCCATTTTTGAGGCGAGAATATTTGTAAATATACTTTTCACAAGTACTAGACATGTTACGAATATATCTTCAAAAGTAGTAATGTTACTTTCTGTTTCAATGTCTTTTTTATATTATTTTAACACAGCGTCTCATACAATGACGAGTCGTCATTTTTTACTTACAAACATGGATATTCTGAACACGCAATAGAAAGCTGAACAGCGATCTGTGATTACAATCATGGATAGTTGAAAATATCCGCGACTACGGTAAAACGGATCGCCAATCTGTCTCTGAAACGTTAATTTTTATTCTCAAGACAGCTTTTTATTTGGGGTTGATGGTAATTCAGTTAATTTGAAATTTTGCAATTCTGGATACTTTACATATCTATCGTCTTTGATATAAGTCTATCTTGAAGGCTAAGAAAGTGAGAAAAAAAAACCTGTTGCAAGTTGGGCCCTACGTTTTGTTTCCAAAGTAAAAGACCAGCCGTGCTTCGTCACAATGTACAAGATGTGAACTGTGTCTCATAGTTGGTAATAATAAAAGCTTCGATGTGGTTGTGGTACCATTGTACCATAAGAAGACATTGTATTGTACTGTTGTCTTTCGCAGATTATAATTGGTGACAGGCAAAGCGCGCACCTGACATTTGTGAACAATAGAACATAAGTTAATCGGCCCTTTGTATGTTACAAAATATTCAAGTACACTCATTCATTAATAAATTACTATCGAACAGAATTATATTATTTCAACATGGCCAAAGAGTAAATATTCCAGTTGATCTGATATCAAATCTATGAAATAAGAAAATCTAACCATACATACAATACAAAGATATGGTTTAGAAGTGCATCAAATAGAGAAAGAGAAAAGAAAAAATAAACTAATTAACCTCAAGACAGCGTTTAATTCTGTTAAATTGTGTGAGTTAGTACCTTTTAATCAAAGCTCTCTAAATAACAAGGTAAGTTTAAAATTATATAGATATTTTTCTTGTATATATATTTCGAAATCAAATATTTACTGCACTGTCTGATCGCTTTGGGATTTATTCTTGAAATATATTTCTTTTTCACATTGTTTAATATTAAAATAGATTATTTGTATTTAAACAGATTGCGTACGATGTATCTTAAATCTTGTGCGCCCCTGTTGACAAAATCTTTAAAAAAATACCCAGACTCTATTCGCTCTAACTAATTAAAACAAGTGAAATTTTTCAGCTGATGAGATTTAAATTTCAGCTATCAAAAGCGTTTTTTCAGGTAAAAAAATAGCAAGAATGACTGTTTTCTTTCGCAGTATAGTGTTTTTACTACTAATGTTTCTTCAATTCCAAAAATCGAATGCCTGGAAGGTATTTCAGAAACTGGACAACTGGAAAGCGATTAGATGATAAGCAAGGCAGACAATAACTATTTTGAGAAAATGATATTTATAAATAAGATAATAAGTCAAACCAGACACAAGATACAATTACACTGATACAATCTGCATTAAATACTCTAACAACATTTACCATGTACAATCTATTAGGGTAAAGGTTCAATCAACATATTTACTACGATCTCCTTTTCTTATGGTGAGCTGCTGTCGATAATGTCTGTCTATAATCTAGAATTCTGGGTTAGATTCCCGTATTGGTCATTATCAGTAGGTGTGGAAATCCCTCATATCACCGGGATATACTTGATCTACCTGCACAATCGGTCAAATATAATATAATAGTTTTAATGCTAGATAGTCGGACAAGACAGTTCAATAATATGTTAGTTAGTCGGATGCGATTTGCCGGCTAGTTGGATAAAATGCTAGGTAGTTTTATAAGTAAGCTAATCAGATATGATAGCTTGTTATACATGTTAGACCAATATGTTAGCATACCGGAAAAGATTGAAACTATGTGAATATGTTAGACACAAACAATTTCTGTTAAGATAATTTGACAGCTTATCATGTATTTTTTATTCAGGAAGGCCCACCACCTTTCTATTTATAACACTAATTGTCATTTCATTGTCAAGCTAAATTAAGTATAAATTCATGTATTCAATGTCTTCATTGCTTCAGATTGATCTGATTAATTTTCCTTAAAGCAAAATCTTGCTGTGGAAGATCCAGGTACAGAAATAAATACATAGATTTATACTATGGCTAAAACAAACCTGAAAAAGAGAACACAAGGAAAGACAATAAGTATTTATAATATGTAATTCATTAAAGTTCTTAACTTATCAACTAAAATGTTTCACAAGGGTTAACTCCGTTGAAAATCAACATTTAACACTTTATGAAACCCAACATGCGTACCATTGTCCTCGCTTGCCAATCAAGAGTCAGCAATAGTATAGTATGGGATCGAAATAGTTGTAAACCTTAATTATCTGGAATGAAATCTTTATTTAACTGACAAAAAAGTTTAAGTGAGTTTCATTTAACATTTCTCCAAGACAAAGGGAATTATGGCGTATTCAGCACACAAGGTTGGGAATTGTCATTGTAGAAAGAACCAAATTTTGATTTTGCTCTTAAAAAATTACAATATTGTCTCAGGAATCAGATTACCTGTAAGTTATGGAGAATAGATCGATATTAGTTGCTGGAGCCAGCCTTTAACTTGCCCAAAGTTCAAGGATTAGGATAATTATTTATAATATCTTTCAGATGATAATTTATATATTTGATAAAGATGACCGCCAACACACCAATTAAAAAAACTTACTTTTTTCTCCACATTTCGTGTTGGTGGAAATAATAATTCATTCATTTTGTATGTGACTCGAATAAATACACGTCGGATGTATTAATTAGTTTTTTTCTTAGCGATTTATCATAAGTGGTAAGATTTTCTTTAATTATTTCCTCATCACATTTGAATGCGATTTTTTAAAAATATTTTCCTCTCTTTGCAGTTCTAAGACATACTAAGAATAGTTTTACTGTATCAGCATAAAGCGTACCATTGTCTCAACTTTATCAACAATTGCTTTTTATCTGTGATGTTTATATTATGCTAGCAAACTTAATTCTATGTCATTTCCCCACTTACTCTGATTCTGATAGGCTTATAAGCAAGTTGAAAATGAATGCACCTCAGGGGCTAATGAAGTTGAAGTTGACATCGAGTAGCTTTTATCAATTAAGTATGTTTTCGGGAAGCAATAATTTCAATTAAAAACACTATTGTGTTCTGAAATTTAAGTTATGCCGCGTAAATTGCATTCTTCCACAAAATAAAATAAAAGGAATAATATGTGCCTATTTACGTTCAACAGTTTAAATATTAACGAATTTAATATGGCAAATTCTAACAAAGAGAGATGAAAGGAGCCATTTACCAATATTACTAAAAAATAGTAAATAATTGACAACATTATAACGTGACAAAAGTAAATAATATTATATTATTTTGTTTATATTACTATTTACCAATCAATAACACCTGCCTTTTTCATGACCTCAAGTTTCGGTTCAACATAATGCATGACACCAAGGACGACAAATATGGGGTTGATTAGGGTTTTCACGCCATGTATGACGTACAGTTCATCATGCAAATATTATAAGAGCAGAATGGTTGGGTTAGACATCATGAATGATACCAATTACTGGTGGGTTCTTTTCAATATCATACATGCCACCAATGGGCAAAACAAGGAACAGTTCAGGGAGGGTACAGTGCAGTTCTCATACCATTCCTCTTCGCAAATAAACGAGGGTAAACGGGTTCGGGTCTAGTTTTAACATAATGACATAAAGCCCAAGAGACAAGATAATGGTGTTTTGTGTTCGACATCATGAATAACACTAACAAAGGGGAGTTTCTTGATACACCAATTACAAACAGTTGTACCTCATGGTCTCAATCCAGCATGGTAATCAGATTGTACATTTTGTAGCCATCTACAATTCTACAGCCAAAAATGCCTCCGTGATTATAAAGAACTCCAGGATGAATTCTCTGCAATCTATACTAATCGTCTAGTGCACAAAGTAGATTAGATCCCCTTTCATTACCTCCTTGAAGTATCTATTTTATTTTTTTAATCTCTGTAGAAGTAGATAATTTCTTATAAATTTATGTATACTGAAATTCACAGAAAATTTCCACTTGTGACCTAGGCCAGTGTTTTGAAGTATACTGAAATTTATAGCATAGTCTCTAGGCCAGTGTTTCTATAGGAGCGTATCTCTTAGAACATCATTAACTAACGATCACACGTGCGAGGGTGTTTTAACATCATACATTGATGTCTTGGATCAGAGGAACGGAAAAGGGGTTCAGGTTCACTCAAATCTTTGACGCTATGAAGATATTGGAGGGAAAGAAAGGGGTTTCTTGAGGCAAACGATGTCTTGATGTTAAAGTTGTGGCAAGGAAATCTTTTTGCTTTCAAATTGTACAAATGGTAAAAACTATACTGTCTACCTGGATGATGAAGTAACGCCACACCTTGATTAAATAACAAGAGCATTCTGATCACCTTCCACGTGGGTCGTCTTTAGATATATATAACAATGCCTGTATATATAAGACGACGTGAAGTAATTTGAGTGACCTAATCCAAGGCTGCATTTAATTTTCTGTCAGTGCTCTAACAATTCGTAAAAACTACTGTCTCCTACGAACACCAATTAACTTGTAGAAATCCGTATTATAAAATAGAAAGAAGTAGTTATTTATTTAGTGGTTTTATTATTCTACTGTTGATGTGTGGTATCTGAAAAGGACACAATATAACAAGATAATTGTTTTCTTACAATGTTTAACAAAGGGATATAAAAACCATGTAAAAAAGCAAATTTTTTATTCATTCTATATTGTTACTAAATAGATAGGTCTATATCTAGAGATACAGATTCAAATATAAAAACCATATAAAAACAGACATGTTTGCGTGGATCAAAAGAAAAACAACTATCAATATGTATTTTTGGCGAAGGCTGAAAACCTTCAAGTGGGACAATGTATTATTTTGGATGTATCAAATAAAACCTGATATTTTTTTTTAAAGTAGAGGAGGATCACTCATGATACTGTCATGCTTGGTAATATTGACATTGACTGTATAGGATATTTACTAAATATAATGTATTTTTTGGCACATTCGAAACAAATATTGTCATTCATTTATTGTTACTTACAATGTTTACACATGCCATTGTTAGAGGCAATTATATACAGATTGACATTTCTCTTTTTAATCTAATTGAAAGATGCCCAAATTATAATACATGTTTTTGAAATCAATATAACAATGGACCTTATGTTTTACCTAATCAAAATTAAAAAGGATGTGGTCTGTATTTTCTTGGTTATTCATCGAGTTACATAGTTCAGCCGTGTGGTCTTTGTTCGTTTAATAATATAAGCAGCACTCAACTACAACAATTGGAAAGGTCCAATAAATATCACTTGCGAAACATTTTCAGTTTTACTTGATCAAAGAGGAGATAGCTCCAAGAAAAAAAAACAAAAAACAAATGTATGACTTAACTATGCTCTTGAGTTGTATAGACGTAAGTTACGATGAAAAATAATGAAAATGTAAGTTCTATCTACTCATGAATCTGACCCGGAGTCATTCTCATCTGGTGTAATAAAACACGTACCGTTTGCATTTGAAGGATGCCCTCTTTTGAATATTTAATATTTACAATGTATTTTGATAAGTCATCCCCAAATTGGAGATAAAAAACCCGAAACATACAATATTCAGTCTTTTTTACATACTTAATGATATGCCAATATTTTGATAACATTATCTGAAGAAAGCGTTTTTAGACAGGTGTTTTGATTTGAATAAAAAATTGTAGCCATATGTGAGAATGATAATATTAGCTTAAAGGCGCTGTGCAAATACATAACATAATAAATATATCACGGATTAACTATGAGCTACATAAATTCGATATTAAATTATTTGATACCCGCATCTTTCTTTATTTTTGCGAATATCATCTTTCGTCTCATTCACCCCTCGTCATTTTCATCTTTCCTTCCCTTCAGCTATTTCTGTTTTCCATTATTATCCTTTTATCATTTTCCTTCCATTTATCTCATTATTTCCTACCAATATTAATTATCACCTTTCCTTCCTTCAATCTTTTAATTAGTGCATCTTAATTATCTTTCCTTTTCATTTTCACCTTTCCTTCCATTATCTTCTATTATCTACCTTCACCTAACCTATTTTAACCTTCCTTCCTTCAATCTTTTAATTAGCGCATCTTAATTATCTTTCCTTTTAATTTTCACCTTTCCTTCCATTATCTTCTATAATCTACCTTCACCCAACCTATTTTAACCTTCCTTCCATCTTTTAATTAGCGCATCTTAATTATCTTTCCTTTTAATTTTCACCTTTCCTTCCATTATCTTCTATAATCTACCTTCACCCAACCTATTTTAACCTTCCTTCCATCTTCCATAATTAGCGCATCTTAATTATCTTTCCTTTTAATTTTCACCTTTCCTTCCATTATCTTCAATAATCTACCTTCACCCAACCTATTTTAACCTTCCTTCCATCTTTTAATCAGCGCATCTTAATTATCTTTCCTTTTAATTTTTGACCTTTCCTTCCATTATCTTCAATTATCTATCTTCACCCAATCTATTTTAACCTTCCTTCCATCTTTTAATCAGCGCATCTTAATTATCTTTCCTTTTAGTTTTCGCCTTTCCTTCCACCAATCCACATCGTATGGTAATGACCACTTTCCTTCTTCATATTCTGTAATTCGCTTTTTGGTAACAAAAAGATAAGACGACCAAGCCTTTGTTTAGATTATATTTCAGATAATAATAATAAGTTACTAAAACTTGATATAATAATTCAGTGACAGGTGTCCTTTCACTCGGGTAGGTCATTTTATTTTACTTGTATATTATTTTAAACTTGTAATCTCATGTCCATCTTCTTCGGATTAGACAAAAAACCAAGACATTGTGTGTAATAGACTGTGTGTTAGAAATTCCCTTTACAGTGGAAATCGAAACAGGATAGATCAATGGCGCATTTTTTACCAAAAAAAAATCGAATTTAAGAATAACCCAACGTTTCAAAGATCATGTATTGTATGGCCATTACATGCTTTTGCACGATGTGTATCCCTGACAAAACTATAGTTGAACGTTGATAAATGAACCCTATTTCCATCATTGTAATAGCCATTTTTTGGAGAGAGAAAAAAAGATTCATCTTCAAAGTTCACGAGAAAAAATATTCTGAAATACAAAACTTGCCAATAATCAGATTCAGATCGAGCATAATGAATGGTGAAAATGTTGGAGTATGACGGTTTGCTGACCTAATACTCGTGCTGGAGTGACAAATCTCCTCGTAAAAGAGCGAATTGTCGGTAAAATGAAATGAATGGAGTTTTACGCCCTACCGTTAGAGAACTGTCGGTGTCGTTCCGGTATTATCAGGTGCAGAACAGCAGGAGCTAAACTAATAAGTACAAAATAGTCAAAAGACATAAAACATGTAAACAGTGGCAATGAGCATGGTGACATAAGCTTTCATTTGAGAAAAACAGACACATATATTACCACATTTTTTCGCATAAAAACATTATCTGCACTCCGACGACGGTAGTGAAATGTAAAAATGCGCAACTATTGTATTTTACAATATTGTTGAGTCCGATGTCCATTAACTTTCTAATACATGTAACTGTATTGTGTGGAATTAGTTAGTATCTATAATATTGGCTCCATTCTTATCATGTTGCTACATAAGAAGATGACTCACCAAACTTGTGCTACTAAAACCATCCAATATCATTTTGGCGATAGATGGATATACATATACTTTAATCAGCTAACCTAATGCTTCAGACGCAGAAGGCATCTGTGATTGATAGGAAGCATTGCGGTTAATCATCGAAAGAATACATTTTGTTTCATAAATTCATACTAAAGATAATTAGGATAAATGCTATATTTAGTTAATTTGTTTATTATAAGAAGCATGGCCTTTATAAATATAATTATTTCGTAAGCCCATACCTCTCCTACGAAATACTTTTATTAAATTTCAAGGGTTACTTACAACATGCGTTTCATAACCGTTATATGAGAAGTCAATAATTACAATAATTTTCTTGTCTTCTTTCAATTATAAAATCTTTGATGGAAATTTATTTTGACGGTTTTTTCTAACAGCTTTGATTACACTTTGAAATAGAAAATGATATTAATCAAAAAGTTCAATTGAAATGGGTTATAAAAAAATCGACCAATTACGTGTATGACGTATACTGTTGAGCTTCAAATATTTACCATTATATCATATCTACAAAACACAAACACGAACAGATTCTATCTTTGTCAAGAATCGCAATGTGTGCTTTTCCCTTTTAGGCCATAGACGCATAATCCGGAGTTCTAATCCAGTTTCACAAAATATGGTTAACTACATGGGAATAGGGGGCAAGATCTAAATGATTAACATATCTCTTTTTGATAAAACATCATCGTTTTGGATAAAATATACATATGTATAATTTATAACTGTAGGTATAATGTGTAAAGAGTAGGCTCGTCTAAAGTATAAAACCAATCATCAAATCCGCTTGATAGAAATGAAGGTTAAAGTTCCAATACTTGTTAGTAGGCCTATCAGAAAACAAAGGAATCTAAGTAACCATAGAAGTCAAGAACCAACCCAAGAACAATATTGCAAATTATCTATCCATTGACAAAGCATGAGTTACATAATATTTGAGCGACATTTAGAAAAGAAAGGCACATTATATAATAAAAAAAACACAAGGGAATAAATTATGGTATAACACACTTTTATAATAACAAGATACATCTGACGACACGTGTAAATTGTTCTGTATCTTATTATTAAGGAAGTATGATGTACCATAATTTGATCCCTTGTGTTTTTTTTATATTAACATGTGTGTAAAATATATTTGAATACCAACCCAATCGCAAACGGAAAAAAAAACTTTTGTCAAGCAGCTATTGGATACTTGCCCCAAACACAATAGTTATAACCAGTTGTGTATGGTTGCTAATAAAAGAGAGTTGCGTTCTGAACTACCATACGCAACTGGCGATCGCCATGGTGTGGGGGCATTATAAGCAAGGTGTAGGTGGACAGAAAATATGTTTCAAATTGAATTATGAATTATTATCTGTAATTTTTTTTTAACAGACCATAGGACAATTGACTATTATCTCTGTTTTATATCAGCTGTCATAACCATATTTTCTCATAACAGTACCCTGATAGGTAGTCTATAGAACTCATTATTTTCAAGCAAAATGGTGTATCAGAAAAGCCTTTGGATAGTCTTGTTGGTGGAGAGCTATGTCAAGTCGAGTAGGCCTTATAACTCTTCAAAGAAATTTCATAAAAAATATACCTTTAGTATATTATCGATCGACAAAGGCATTTCTTTTTATAAATAGTTCTGATTATCTTTGACTCATTTCAGTTATTACATTCGACAGGGTGGCATTTCTAGTTTCAGGGTTTTATATCAGTTTTAGTTTCTGTATTGTGAATTCATATCGAGTCGGAGCAAACGAACCAATTATGTAATGTGTCACTTGGCCATATCATTCAAATTTATTTTTATCAATAATTAAATTTCTGATGTTTCTGTTGTCTAGAACTACAAAGACATTGACTTGGGTTGTCTGCTGAGCTACTTATGTGAAAATGATTGAAATTGGTGAAGGTTAACATAAAGAAACATGTGTGTTCTGGATAACTCATCAGAATGAACCATAAATTTTAAATCATATGTCTAAAATATACAAATTTGTATCGTTCTTAAAATAGTTTCGTGAATGAAGTTGACGTCAGAAGTTCAAACTTTTGTTACTCTTTTGGATAACATACATTGATCGATTTGATAGGAAAATGTGTTTTATTGGCTTTCAAATGTAAGTAATTTCAGCATTTTATTTAGGGTTTCAGTGAATCTAAAGGGAGTGTTAATAAAATGGAATGCCGAGTAAAATAACATAAAGAAGCACAAGATATATGGATATACTATTTCTAACAATTTATTAACTCAACGTTTCACATGCTCATACAGGCAGCGTTATCAAGAGACTTCAGACTTGCGTTTATTACATGCCGTTCTGTGTTCTGTGTAGTATACAAAATTGACTGTAGTTGCAAGAAATCTTACATTGGGGAAACATCTAGACCTATATCAGTACGAATAAAAGAACACAGAACGGCATGTAATAAACGCAAGTCTGAAGATTCTGCTATAGCTGAACACTATTTAAAAGATAGGCGCCACAGAATCAGATGGAATAGTGTTGAACTTCTTGCAACCAACCATAATTCATGGAAAAACAGAAAACTGAGAGAAGCCATCGAAATAAAAAAGCACAAGCCAGAACTTAACCGGGATGTAGGATACTATATCCCTAACGTTTGGAATGGACTATTTGATTAATTAACTACCTCTCATCTTATGGCTTCCCTAACCCCTCTTGATCTACCCATGTTAATCCTTGTTGGTTTAATTATGGCTTCCGTAATTAGAGTGCTAATCATGTGTTTGTCTTTCTTTTATCTATATATATTGTTAGTCCTGTTAAGTTTTTATTCATTTCTCTTGATAACGCTGCCTGTATGAGCATGTGAAACGTTGAGTTAATAAATTGGTAGAAATAGTATATCCATATATCTTGTGCTTCTTTACCTATGCCTATTTCTATATGTCTTATAAACAGTAAAATAACATAGTTTTTAACTGAGACATCTAATGTTGTATTTTGAGAATAAGTTATTGTTTTATTTACGTGTTTCAAAAGTATACTATAAAAATCTTTGCGAGAGGCATTAATCCTGATAGAGCATATGGCACAACATTATGGGTTCTTAGTTATTTACCATTAACTTTTAGTCGCTATAAGGAGTACATGAAAGTTTTAACAGTTTGAGTTGGTGGTTTGAATACATTTCTATTGAACTGTCCCCCAACATTCAGAAAATTCTACAATTTGTAGGTACAATAGTTTCAATTACATTCTAAATATCGCAGCCCTCAGAAGACACCCATCGAAAAAAAAAAGTTTTCATAAAGTATGAATCTCAGATAATTTCAGAATTATAGGTGTCCTGTGTTAAATTCACGGTAGCTATCCCTTAATATACTGTCAAATCACTTATTCCTAACCCCATCAATGACTCTTTAGTGCGGAATTGTACCAGATCTATTTGTAGCATACCAACGCATTATGGACACCACTTGGGCTCCAAACTTCGTTCTTTACATGACGTACCATACAAAAAAGTTTATTTTAACACGTGTATTAATATTATATAATGCTGTTTGTATAATATATCAGGAAGAGAAGATAAGAACAGAGCGTTATATGGGTCTACTAATCATTTCCTGATAAAACACAGCATGAAATACAAGGTCACTTATATTCCAGCTCCATTGATATAGAAACATAAATATCAAATATTATTATAAACTTAATAAATTAGGTTATCGAAAATAAAAAAATAAAAAATTTATATATCAATGTCAACATGAACATATTATGACCTTCCATTTGGAACAATTTCTAATTACCGAAAACACTATTACGTCGCACAAAAAATGTTGAAAAATTTTCTTTTTGAGCACAGGAAACGTTCCATATTATATTGACCAAGTGCTGTAGTGGTTAACTGTATGGTGCTCCTAGTATAAAGGAAATCAAAGTTGCATTTCAGTATACACCCTTTCAATTCATACTTTCAAGACCGCATCAGTCTAGGGATACGGTGATATGGGGATAAGACATGCAGTAGAGGTTAATTGTTTATACAATAAATTGTATGGTGCAGCACACGATAACGATGTTACAATGAAATTTCAAATGAAAAAAGAAAGCGGCAACATATTAAATAAAGGACAAATTTACATTTTCACAATTAAACAGAGTTCTCGATTTCTCTCAGAAGTAGATGTCATATATTTCGGGTTACTCATTTAGCATTTTTGTTTATTAACCTATCAATAAAACAGTTTATAATGTACAACAAAATATAAAACAAATAATGCACCTAATTGACAACGATAATCAACCACGCGTCACCTCTGTGAATATTTTACTCTAGATTTTAAGCCCTCCTTCACAACTCATTCACATTTGAATAGAGTAACCACGTGATATGTTGAAGTATGGATAGATTATATATAAAAAGTATAATAGTACAATTTTCTTTACATCTTCAACTTTAAACACGGTCTCAGGCAAGTTTTCTTATATATATTTAATTTGATTAAATTAACGTATGAATGGATTAAAGTTTGGATCTTGCAAAACTCATGAACACTATAGTATCGCTTTTGGAATTTTAATACGTTCAATCAGATCATAGGATGTTTTTGAATTTCTGGACACATTTCCCATATCATTTTAATGCATTTGTAAAGTTTCCTCAAAATTGGATTTTATAAAGGCTGCTATAGTTTGGAGTAGAAAGTTCGAGATTGTAAAGAAAACTATTATCACTCCGAACATTCGATTAGTTTGGACATTCTTCGCAATATTATATACGTTAAAAATTTTAAATGTAATTTGAGTGTCTGTACTTCAATTTGAATTTGTGTTGCAAAGAGTTGCTGGAATTACATGGAACAAGTTTCGTTGCTCAATTAGTAGAGATACAACAAATTAATGCATACAAGGCAACTATGTGCCCGTAAAACAACTTATATGTGATTGTTGTTATATAAAATTTTTATTATTGATAAACTGATATTTACTCTCAGACCAGGTTAGTCAACTGGCATCTCTTTCTGAGAGTATGTAATGTTAGAGTCAAGGAAAGAAAGTCACTCTGAATACTTGCAAAAAATGGACCCACATATCCAACACGACAACCAGATCGTTCTATTTGTACTAACAGAAACCGCTTCATCAGTATTTCAGTGTCTTGCAAAACAAGAGCTCTTAAACTGTATCTATATGCCATATATCTTGTTATTGCTTACAAGCGGAGTCAGCGATATTTTATTTGGTCAGGGCCCAGGTTCTCAATTTTGTTTTGCCAATCACCGCTAAGCGAATTTCCAATCGAGCAATCCACCCCTCGAGAAATGAGTACATAATATATTATACGTCACGTAATATAATATTATGTGAGAAGAGACCATCTATCTTTACACATAATGAATTCTCAACAAAACCACAACTCTGGAAATGCAAATGCTGGAATTCTGCACTCTGCACAGTGAGGTCATTTGAGAAACCTTAACTTGAGCGTGTCTATTCCCCCCCTGGACCCGGGCCATTCCCCCCTTGCGGTGAATTCACCCCCATTCGTAACCGTGGGTCTAGGGTATTCCACTGAATCTACTTACAATTAATATTTCTCGTCTGTTTCGTCTGCATTTCTCAACCAGGTACAGAAAAGGGAGGTATAACATCATAATTGCTTGCCTTTTCTTCCATCGTTTTAATCATTTGCAGTTCCAGTTAACTGGTATGTTATGATCTTGCCAAATATTCGACATGCGGATAAAATTCATAGCGATTTGTAATCTGAATCAAATTTAAATTTACATGTGATTAGTAACTCCAAAAAATATTTTTTATACATTTACAATGGCCATATATTGTAGGGCGATACGGTTTTGGGTATATTTTTATGTATATAATAATCGAAATGAAGTGAAGTGAATGGAGGTTTACGTCCACTCTTCTGTACCTTTAATAAAATCATCGAAAGAATATCTTTCTATAAAGGTATATTCTAGTTTAAAACAGTTTGTATCATTACGTGTAAAATACCTTGTAATATGTCACAGTTACTATCATGTTTGTACCATTAAGGGATTGACATAATACCCCCTATTATTCTATGGATACCTATTATACCCTGTGACCGGTGGTTTAACGATATTTTCTTCTATTTACGGTAGGTGAGAACCAGAACAACATAAAATGAAGATGGGGAAAGAAATTGGATGTTTATTGGTTCTCATTGTGTTCACTTTAGCTCAAAAAGTGGAGAAACCATTTATAGGGTAAGTACCCTTACTGCTTAGAATAGTATCCACAGTGCCATCAATGCTACAGATGAATTAAAATGACTTTGCTCCCGATTGAGTACATATTTGACATAGTGTAATGTAGTCTGCCATGGTAAAGCAGCTTTTTTTTTACTTCTACTCGAGTCAATATACATTTCTAGGAAGGATAGGGCTAGGCAAGAAATTCAAAATGTGCTTTCACAATTGAATCAGAAGATCAGGGTACACTTTACTGATTCTTGGAACTAAAAAAAGGCAGATCTCATACTTGCAATATTAAATTGGCTCTAACATATGTTTCAATGGTTGATTAATGGGTTGTGACTTGACGTTATTTACTCAATGGAACTACCTTTGGGATTTTTTTAGTCCAATTATTAAATTTCAAAACGCCCAAATTTCGGTTCCATTGAGTGTATTATGTCATATATAATGACTTTGGCCTTTAAGAATGTGACAAAATGTGTGATTAGGTGTGTACTTGTATTTTATTTTATTATATCCTTTGGTAACCTTGACTTCAATCGTATCACTTAACAGATACCTTTCAATAATGAACCATATTATAGTAAGTACTTCAATACAAAACACTGGTTAGAAGGACTATAGTCAATATTTATTTACGGTCCTATTAGGCAAAATAAGGGCTACAATTGACCTGCTTCAGTAAATAGTTTTAAGGTCTTATTCTTTGGAGAACACCATTTAAAAACTAAATGATAACTATTTTATTTAGTTTCACGACAAAAATATGTTGAGCAAGCTTTTTTTTCGAAAATAGGTTGCTTCAAAATATGGATTTACACATTGAGCTAAAATAGGATGAAAGATGAATTAGATAAATTTGATTTTAAATATAGAGCAGATATATTGTTGAATATTGAGTAAAATTGTATTTTCTTCGATTATCAAAGAACATGAGATTCTTTGGAACTGACGAAATAAGATGAAACATGGAAAATAAAAAAGTTCAACATACAATATTAAATTTTGCGTAATATTGTGTCTTACTATGCTATTTGCTGTATTACTTTAAGTGTGAAAATGGACGAAAAACTCCACCCGCCTATCCATTTCTTTCCCGAGTTATTTTGAATACGATGAGTCCCTGGATAATTATCTGATAAGAGAATGAACGGAATAGAAATCACGCGGATCCTGTTATTTAAATCGTCGATTCATCAACCTTAAATTTGATATACCATTGGGATGTAAAACATGTATCGAAAACAATTCCAGGGAACAAAGAGAAAAAGAAGGAACAAATTAAACCTCTAAATAGGAAATTGCGTTGGAGTGAACAAAACATACGTTAGTTGGTAAATCGTACAGTTTCTTGTGACCTATCATATAACAAATTGTTGCCTGTTCGTGAATGAATTTTGATACCGGTATTTTAATTATTGATGTTGTACCATTCCAATTCTACGTTAATGTGTACTGACGTAGAACTGGAATGGATGTTATTAAATTTTGATCATTCTCACTCCTCTCATCGGGTCATTTGAAAATGTTCTTGCGCTCTATCGAGTTTATATTTCAATGTTGAATTTCTTTGGTATTTTTCATGTTATAAACTGTTTTGTTTTTTAGACACAAAGTTCTCCGAATTAAACCGTCCACCCCAGAAGATGTTCAAACATTAACAAATTTAGAAGGCAATTTAGAGGTAAATTTAAATATTTTATTGAATGAAATGATTAATTGAATCTTTCAGTATTTTGAATTTTTCAGTAAAATATGATGTTACAGTTAGATTTTAATATTTCAGTTAAAAAAATGTAATATTTCAATTAGAAGTTTGTATATTTCAGTTAGATTTTTGGCACATGCCTCATTCTGAAGATGGTCACATGGACGTTCGAGTGAAACCTGAATTTTTACAACAATTATTGAATAAAATAAAGCATTTAAAATTGGAATATCAAGAAATCATCGAAGATGTTCAAAGGTACTTTTAATATATGGATTTATTTGGCAGAGTTACTTTTAAAACAATCTGTGTTAACCATTCGTTAAACTTAGATATACTTTTTAAGCTAGATCAGTAATCTGATATAAAATAATGTTTTAGTTACATCTACGGTAAACACCACTTTAAATAACTGTAAGAGCCGCTCATACATCGCGAGTCATCGTTTGTTAAGACATACATGTAGTTGAAAGTATTGTGTTTTCGAGTTTCGAGTCATTCCACTTACGTTTAGTACCGCTCTTATTTTTACCCCGTTTTGTAAATCTGATGTCCATTATTTATCCCTGTTAACCATGTATAGTGCTAACAAATTGACAGATATTTTTTTCAGTTCGAAGAATAAGCAATTTTTACTTGACCCTTTCTGTTGTAGCTTAGTTGACCAAGAGCATAGAAGTGTACGATCTAAACGTGCTACCAGCGATTTACAAAGTTATACTACAACCTATTTATCATATGCACAAGTAAGTTATTTTGGATCAAATTTATCATTCCCTTATTCACTAGGTTACTAAAGAGATTATTCAGCCGGTTTATACATTAAGTTTTATCACTTTATATGGAGATTTTTTTGGTTTTCTTCTTTGAACTCCAATACGTTAGAAATATAAAATTTCACAAGGTGTGGTATCAGCACTATTCAGCAAGCCTTATTCGCATACTAATTTAGTTTAAAAAAATATTTCACCTCCACACTATTGTGAGACGTCCACTAATCATTGACCTATTTGTTGCAGATAAATGAGTTTTTAAGCAGAATAGCAAGAGAAAGCGAATATTCTCAGCAAGTCTTTCTCGGCAGAAGCTATGAAGGTCGACCCACCTATGCCATCAAGGTACATTATGCCTATATTTCTACTTAGTTAGGGGTCGCGAAAAAAAATCCTCTATCCTTTCGTTAACTTTCGGATATTTCAACCCGACTGCCTGTCAGTAATTGTCTTGTTTTGATGGGAACATTGGAAACGTTGCCAGTCTTCATTAGGCCTGTAATAAACTAAAATCATACCAGGATCGACCAAATTTGAGATATGTATGAAAACTAAAGGGCACAAATTGGAAAACCATAAAACACCATCAAGGAATAAAACTATTACAATTATTTCAATATTATTTATTATAGATTGGTTATCCATCAAATAACCCTAATAAACCAGCTATATTTATTGATGCCGGTTTTCATGCTAGAGAATGGATCGCTCCTGCTACGGCAATAAACTTCATATATCAGGTAATGAAGTTTCCAAAGTTTGGAACACTAGTGTGTAACACATGTCAAAACAGATAGTGTAATCGTATTGCCCAAAAGATGTTATTCTGCTACACGAAAACTTATAGCAATTTCCAGTTGAAAAATTTTGATCTGCAATAGAACATGCTTTTCTCGACTGTAACATTTGTCTTGAAGATAGTTATTACGTTCTCGGATTCAAAAACATAGTTCCATAGATAAAAACCGAAAAAATAACTCGATTTAAAACTATGTGTCAAATGATTCGCCCATTGCAGACTGCATGGCGTTGCCGTAAGGTACAGAAGAGTAGGACATAAAACTTATTTATTTCATTTCATTACTGGTCTTTTTAGAGATGGAAATAACAAAATAGGTTATTCGATTCGTGAGGAAAGCTGTTTCGATATTCTAGAGTACTTGATGATAACGCACATATGCCCATGCCTTGCAAGGAGTTTAGAATGATCTAAATTAATGTTTATATAATAGTGTGGTGGGACCTGCTATTGATTGATTATTTTATATATTTTAGTTAGCTATGAATCCTAATGAAGATTCTCAACTTGATGAATTAGTAGATACATTTGATTTCTATATAGCACCTATTGTTAACCCCGATGGCTATGAATACTCTAGAGAAAATGTAAGTACGGGATTTCAGTACGAAAGAATAAATCGTTGATTAAACCAATGTTACATATTGAATGTGATGTGTAATCTTTAAACGTTTCACTATAATTGTGTAGGCCAATAACAGATTCTGGAGAAAGAGCAGAAGTCAAGGTTCCTCTAACTGTTTTGGTGTTGATATCAATAGAAATTTTGGTTATCAGTGGAACCCTAGTAAGTATGGAAAGGTTGTATAAATAAAACTTAATAGTAGTGTGTAAAAAATACGTGTGGACACCTGTGTGCGAATGTGATACTGTCACTTCAGTCCTTTCTATACAATGTCATATACTAGTATCGTATTATAATGTAGAGCTACAGGTAGTGAACGATTTGTGGAGATTCAAAATGCGAGCGGGCAGATATATATATTGTGGTAGTACATACACTGACTGAAATCTTGTTCGGAAATGGTGAAACGGTAGCTAATATCAAGATACTTCTGTTATCCGGCGCGTTAATTGAAATATCCGATAATTTTCATATTGTATCGTTCCGATTCCAGTAGATTTACGACTAGTTATCCAGGATAAGGATTGGTATATTAGTTCATATATTTTAGCTTTTTACACTATACATCAATAGGTGCTGGAGGTTCAAGGTACCCATGTTCTGATTTATACGCTGGTAATGCCAGTTTTTCTGAAGTTGAAAGCCGAAATATTAGAAACTTTATGATAAGCAAGAGACCCAATCTAAAAGGTTATTTAACCCTCCATTCGTATGGTCAATTCTGGCTGTATCCTTGGGGTTATTCAGCATCAGATGTACCTTCTGATAACAATATCCTAGTAAGTACATTTTGTAAGTATCAATAGGATAACAGAGAGCCATAATGTTCACAACATATTTTCATTTTGAAGACTATACATCCACTCTCCTGGATATTGGCATACTGTTAAAAGAAGCAATTTTGCCGTAACAACCGTCTAAAAGCATGAAAGCATTTTGGCATATCGCAAAAAGAGAAACCAAATGTTACTGTCCTGGAATATTTTTTATTATTGTACTGCATTGCATTGTCAATCTTAGGCTTAAACTCAGAATGAGTTGACGTAAAACCAAATTCCTAATGAGAATTAAAAGAGGATGATGTTAAACTAATTTAATTTTCATTATAGGAGGCTATAGCTAGAAATGCTACCGCTGCCATGCAAAACAGATATACAATAGGGCGTTCAGCTGCTGTTCTTTGTAAGTAGATATACTGTTTGACATAAATTGTAATTCTGACATTTCTCTTCTTCGTCTTGAGTAGGAAGCCAAGGTGAATTCGTTCCAAACTGTCCAAAGTGCTTTGCTTTCACATAATCTAAATAGCAACTCGAAATTACATTTATTACTTGATTATCCTTAGATATTGCTGCTGGTGGTTCAGATGATTATGCCAAAGGTGCAGCAGGAGTTCCTTATGCTTATACAGTAGAGTTACCACCAACTGGAAATAGTAATCGAGGTTTTGCCCTACCAGTGTCTGCGATCCCAGGTGTTGCTCAAGATACTTTAAAAGGATTGAAGGCTTTCTCATACAGTGTAGCTAATCGTATTGGTGAATCAGCAGCCCCGCCTACCACTACCAGAGCACCCTTTGTACCACCCAACACCCAATTGTGGAATAATTACTACCAATTCTGGTGGAATCATTATTTTGGAAAGTGAAAACCTTCCAGTAATGTGGCTCACAAGCAATAAAAAATGGTATTAAAAAGGTTTCTGTTTTCTCTTTCTAGTCTCAATATGATGTTCTCAAAGCACTGGCAAAACATGCTTCAGAATAAAGGTTTAACCCTGGCTAACTCATAAGATTAGGTCTCTGTTTTCTAGCGGTTTTGATATTGGAATATTAAAGAAGTTAAATTACTATATTTTATACTAATCCCTTTAAGGGGAGATAACTTGACAAGTCTATTAAGGGGCTCTGCACATAACATTTAAAACATTGAGCTCATTGGATCTCCTTGTCGTATACCTCTCTTTATTGGGAAAAAGGTAGATAAATGCCCGTAGCATTTTACAGCACTAATAATATCTCAGTATTTGGACCCTTATTTACCAAACCCAAAGCTCTCAAGTAATTTAAATAAGTAATCATGATTTAAAATGTCGTATGCTTTATACATGTCCAAGCTTACTAAATAAGCTTCGATGTCCTGCTGCTCAGCATATGAAACAATGTCTCTGAGTGATGCAATATTATCAAATATGCTTCTGCCCGGAACTGCACATGTTTGCTCTATTGACACAATTGAGGATATTACTATCCTAAGTCTTGCTGACATAACTCTTGACAGCAATTTATAATCGTTTTGTAGAAGTGATATGGGTCTGAAATTTGTAATGTCTCGCTTATCTCCCTTATCCTTATAAATTAGTTCCAAGAGTCATTTCCGCATAGATCTGGAGAGTAGCTTCTCTTCGTAAATGATATTAATAATATTCAAAGATATGGGACGAAGTTTGACCCAAAACTTAATAAAGAATTCTATAGTCAGTCCGTCTATACCCGGACTTTTACCTTTCCTCTTTGACAATAGAGAGTTCTTTGAGGGTAATAGGCGCATCGCACATGTCTTTTTCACTTTCCGTCAGTCTTTTTTCTATGAGGTCAGACATTTCATGAACATAAAAACTTTCAATATTTTCATTGGTGTAAAGACAAGAATAAAATTCAACATAATGATTTAAAATAGAGGAAGAATCACTAAAAACATTACCGTTGCTCTCTAAATTTAAAAATAACTTTGTGTTTCTGTCACCCTCTGTTGCATATGTAGTCTTACTACGGAGAATAGCTCCCTTACAGGCCTCTAGTTCAAATTGCTCCAACTCATTCTCTAGTTGATATAAAATGCTCAAGTAATATGAGGGATTAACAGCCAACTTTGTACACTCTCTTTGTACTATGTTCTGTAGTCCATAAATCTTAGCATTCTTAACCTTAGCAACTTTGCGGGAATAGCTTTGGGATATAGATTTGGCCTTATATTAAAGGTTATCCCACCACAATAGTGGATTTGTAGTGTACAATTCAACATCTATAAGTTCATTAATTAATTTACAATAGTTATCGTCATTTAGATGCAGATTATTAAGGATAAATATACCAGGTCCTCTATCACAATTACTAAGATCTAGTTTACATTTAACAATATTATGATCAGATAATGACGTATAAATAATTTGACAATTAACAGTATTACATATAAGTGATCTACTCGTTAGTATATGATCAATTCTACTGACTTTGATATGACCTTGGACATTTGCGGTACGTGTATAAGCTCGCTTAATAGGGTGCTTATGTCTAAACAGATCTACTAAGTTGTGTCTAATGCCTAAGTTATTTAGTGCTAGAGAACTGGCCATATTTGTCGTCATACCCTTAGCCCTATCCAAATAATGTTCGAAAACTTCATTAAAATCACCTGTAACCATATTTTCTCGAGCTGAATCTATGTAATCATTCAAAAACTTAATTCTTTCACCTGAATTATTAGGTGCGTACACAGAAAATATTGAAAATTTACGATCCTGGCAAACAATGTCGATTTATGTTGACACTACATTCTGCATTCATGGGAATTTCGTCTGCTTTTATTATCGAAAAGTCATCAGGTAACTCATTGATGGACTCAGTGTCGTAAACTCTGGTCGATTCGCTGGGGTTAGTATACTCACATTCATTAGGCTGTGTGGTGAGATCGTTCACCTGTTTCATTGGTTCACTAGTTGGAGTTAATGAAAGTTTTACCTTCTTTGATAGCCGCTCAGAAACACCTGAATTCTTACTCACATCTTTTGTTGTCTCATTAACCAATTTTTCCTTTGTTGTAATATCGATATTATTACTCAACTGCCCACTAAGTTCGTTAACTTCACTATTAATGTCATCTTCAAAATAATTGTTATACAGTTAATATCAATTTTTTTTACACACTTTACATATTTTTATCATGCACTTGTTACCCATATGACCGAATTCATGACACCTACGGCATCGTATTTTAGGACAGTTTGCAATTAGATGATCGTCAGAATAACATTTATGACATACATTTTTCTAATTGTTATGTAAGACTCTAAAGCTCTTCACCCCGTGAACAGTCTCCAGGTTAACAGCCCAGGGGAGTGACTTAACCTCAGGGGGGAATATACATTTCACATGCCTAGTTCCATTCTCAATTTGTTCATACGCATCGTAATAATGTCTCACAACACCTCCCTTGACTTCTATATTGAACAGTTTTAACTTATTGATAAGTACAGAATCCTCAATGTATGATGGAATGTCTAGAAATGAAACTATCGTGTAGGGGGAATATGGTATCCTAACAACGTACTCTGTACCACTGACACGGAGACCGTTGCAGAGTTTATCAACATTCTCCTTGTTATTCTAAGCAACTTTTAGAATATTAGGCCTACATTTTATCACTGCATATAAATTGCCTATACCAATTACATTTTCTATTTCATCGATAAAGTCATTTAGATTAATGTTTCTTAACTCACCCACTTCTATATCTACAACCAATTACAAGAAATCCTTCCACTCATAATTAATCCACAATACGAGGGGGTCCTCTCAACACAAACAAATAAGACACAATCCAAGTTGTACAGGTAAAGATCAATTACTTGTAGAAAGGTCTCGCTTGACTGAACACCAGAGCTCACATGATACGTGTTGACTGTACGACAACCGAAGCGAGAGGAGGTGTACAAATCATTCGATTTCAATGGGCCAAAAACAATTGCTACCCTTATTAGCCTTATTCAGTGTTTATAAAAGTTTTTTTATATGATAAAATAGAGAGAAAAGATAGTGTTCCACTTATAAAAAAAAGAGATTTGAAAAAAAGCTTCAACTGGGATTTGAACTCGGGATCTCAAAGTTGCCGAGCAAACACCAAAACCGCTAGGCCACGAAGACCTAGGGTTACGAGTTAGGGTTAGCTGGGGTTAACCCTTGCAGGTACACTTTGTTTTTCAATTAGGGTTAGCACAGAGCAGGGCTATAGCTGGGTCACAGATATGGTTTCCGCATATCAAACGAAAGAGCACATCGTTGTCTATCGTCTCAACACGAATTTGTTTACAAATCATCCGAATAGAGGGCTTCAATGGGCCAAAAACAATTGCTACCCTTCTCGTTAGCGGCTCCGAATGGGTTAATATACAGTCACGCAAATTAGGGTTAGATATGCACAGCCTTATTCAGTATTTATAAAAGTTTTTTATATGATAAAATAGAGAGAAAAGATAGTGTTCGACTTATAAAAAAAAAAGAAATTTAAAAAAAGCTTCAACTGGGATTTGAACTCGGGATCTCAAAGTTGCCGAGCAAACACGAAAACCGCTAGGCCACGAAGACCTAGTGTTACGAGTTAGGGTTAGCTGGGGTTAACCCTAACCCTAGGGTTAACCCTTGCAGGTACACTTTGTTTATCAATTAGGGTTAGCTCAGAACAGGGCTATAGCTGGGTCAGAGATATGGTTTCCGCATATCAAACGAAAGAGCACATCGTTGCCCACCGTCTCAACACTAATTTGTGTACAAAGCATTCGAATAGAGGGCTTCAATGGGCCAAATTGCTACCCTTCTCGCTGGGCGGCTCCGAATGGATAAATATAGTCACGCAAATTAGGGTTAGATATGCACAGCCTTATTCAATGTTTATAAAAGTTTTTTATATGATAAAATAGAGAGAAAAGATAGTGTTCCACTTATAAAAAAAAGAAATTTGAAAAAAGCTTCAACTGGGATTTGAACTCGGGATCTCAAAGTTGCCGAGCAAACACCAAAACCGCTAGGCCACGAAGACCTAGGGTTACGAGTTAAGGTTAGCTGGGTTAACCCTAACCCTAGGGTTAACCCTTGCAGGTACACTTTGTTTTTCAATTAGGGTTAGCTCAGAGCAGGGCTATAGCTGGGTCACAGATATGGTTTCCGCATATCAAACGAAAGAGCACATCGTTGTCCATCGTCTCAACACGAATTTGTGTACAAATCATTCGAATAGAGGGCTTCAATGGGCCAAAAACAATTGCTACCCTTCTCGCTAGCGGCTCCGAATGGGTTAATATATAGTCACGCAAATTAGGGTTAGATATGCACAGCCTTATTCAGTGTGTATAAAAGTTTTTTATATGATAAAATAGAGAGAAAAGACAGTGTTCCACTTATAAAAAAAAGAAATTTGAAAAAAGCTTCAACTGGGATTTGAACTCGGGATCTCAAAGTTGCCGAGCAAACACCTTTTTTTTCTGTTTTAAATATTTATTAACTTATAAACATTATTTTACACACATTCTATGCACAGTATCTCACAGATATACAAATAACAGGTGATTTATGTACAACTGAAATATAATGATTTTTGCCTAACTTAAAATAATTAATAAATAATACAATAATGTTAATGAAATAAATGTGTGAAAACAAAGGTCTAAATTACCCCTTGGTCAATGAAACTTTGTAAGGCCGAAAGCGAAACAAGTCTACAAGTTTCATTTGAAGGATAATTTATATAATAGTGATATTAAAATGATGTGAAAGCTCACAATGGAGCTCTTAAAAGCATAAAAATTATTTACTTCAAAAATCAGCATCTATAGATCCGTCTAATTGTATTGTAAAAAGACAAGAGGGTAAAATAAAATCCTTTACAAAATCAAGGTTCCTAGTCTTATAATAAGACTTAATATATAATATATATAATAAGGTTTGGCAAAGATTATATTTAAATTATTTACTTATATCAATAACAGCGTTAGGTCTGTCCTCCAAAATGTTTCTTCTAGTTAATATTGTCTTGCGTGCTATACTTAAAATAATATTACATAAACGAAATGGTTATGACTTGCTCCTACTTTGAAACCCAAAATGATAAAAACAAATAATTCATCATCATTAATTGCCCTGGATAGGATATCTGATAAAATTAATTTTAAATGGCTATGAATAGGTAACAGCTCGAAACAGTAATAAAATAAATGAACAATATCCTCTGACTCCACAAAAATTTCGAAGTGAAATTATCAAATGTCACTTCCTCGCCATCGATAGTGTAGTTCTGATCATTTTCTGAAGATGGTATTTCTGAGCACTGCTCATTCTCAATCTTCTGGAATTGAACATTGGATAATTTCAAACATCTTGCTAACATAATCTGGTTTTGCATCTAAAATATTAAAGTCCTCTAATAATTCTTCAAGGGGTAAAAAATCTGGAATAATATAATAAACAATATCATAAATTATTCGTATGCCACAGTCGGTAAATAATTTACATTTAATAACATTATCTTTATACTTAATAAAAGGATTATTAAACAAAGGTTGCAATGATATGTTATATAAAGTACATGGAACAGGTCTCTGGCCTTGAGTGATTATATCCCATGCATTAAACAAACTTTGATAGAAGGGAGGTAACTCCAGTAGAAGTGTTTTATCAAAATGCACTTTAAAAAGATTTGTAGTCTTACATTTAAAATATCTTTGTACATAATAATTCAGAACAGCCTTCCAAGTAAAAGCTACGTTTTCATTGCTAACTTTCTTCAATAATTTTAATCCAAAGCAATAAGACTTTAAATTACATCAGTTAGCCAAGACCACCGTTAATCTTTTATCATTACTAAAACATCATATTTGAAAAAGCTTTTCCATTCCAAATAAAATCAGGGTTAATTATTTTCTAATCTTTAACAAAAAACAAAATTTGCAAATATTAAAACGTTAAATTATGGAAATCTGAGTAATAAAAGACTACTGTATCCACAGTAATTTTTCCTAAAAGGTAAATGTCTTGTTTCACACATTGATATAGTTTGATCTTAACCCGTTTGAATCCAATTTTTAAAATCCTCACCAGTTCTTACATTTCCCAAATACCACATAAAATTAAAAAAAATTTTTTAAAGGAATGTCAATTTTTGCGATTTTTACTTTAAGAGTGAGAATTCTGGCTTTTTTACATTAACAAAGCTCCAAGTTAAAAAGGTCTAAAACATTAAATTTCTTCAGAGTTTAAAACAAAAAAGTTTTTAAATTTTACATTCAAGTTAAAACCAAGACCCGGCGAATTTATGGGAAATTCAATTAAAACAAACAATAATTTGATAAGACTCGGGGGTTTTCCATTACCAAATAAAATAAATAATTAAATTTTCTTAAAAAATTAAAAAAAAATTTAAAATTTGGTAAAATATAAAACCCAAATTTAAATTAAAGGGAAAAATCTGAAAATTAAAAATAAAAGAACTGTATCACAGTAATTTTTCCTAAAAGGGTTAAATGTCTTGTTTTCCACACATTGCATATAGTTTGCATCTTATCCAGTTTCGAATTCCAATTAAGATCCTCACACAGTTTCTTATCATTTCCCAAATACACACCTAAAATCTTAATAAAATTAACTTGTTTTAAAGGAATGTCTAATTCTAATTGCTGATTTTTTAATTTACCTAGAGGGAGAATTTGGCTTTTTTCCACATTAACACTAGCTCCTGAAGCTTTACAATAAGGTTCTAAAACATCAAATATTTCATTAACAGAGTTTAAATCAGAAAAAGTAAAATTAGTATCATCTGCATATTGATAAAAAAGAGAAGTTACATTGGCGAATTTGATGGGAATTCCCTTAAGGGGAGACAATCGAACTAAGGTATTCATAGGTTGTACTCATGGGGTCACCTTGTCTAATACTACGTGTAACAAAAAAAAGGGGATAAATGACCATTACATTTCACAGTACTTAAAATATTAGAATATAAAATCGTAATCCAAGTGGTAAAATATTAACCGAACCCGAAGCTCTGTAAAATGTAATAATGGGACAAAACATCATAAGCTTTAAACATGTCTAAAGATAAAAGATAAGCTTCAATATTTTCACAATTTGCATAATCTATAATGTCTCTTATAGAATGGATATTATCAAATATACTACGCTTTGGTACACCACATGTCTGATCAGCTGAAATAAGCGTATGAATTACCTTTCTAAGTCTACCAGCAAGAACTCTTGACACTAATTTATCATCATTCTGAAGTAATGAAGTGGCCGAAAATTCTTCAGATCTCTTTTGTCACCTTTTTCTTTATAAATCAGCGTCAAGATGCCCTTCCTTATAGCCCTAGAAAGTAATTGTTGATCAAATATAATATTAATAATATTCAAGAAGATAGGTCCTATCTTATCCCAGAATTTGATAAAAAATTCAATAGTAATGCCATCTTGTCCTGGACTTTTACCCCTGTTCATATCCATCAGGGTATCAGAGAGTTCAGATAAAGTTATGGGAGCATCACACGTTTCTTTATCACTCTCTGATACCTTGCTGGATATAGAACAAGACATATCTTTGACATAATTGTAATTAGCATGTTCATTTATATCTTTTTTGTATAATTTACAGTAAAAATCAGCACAGTGGTCAAGAATGGAAAATGTATCCTTTAGGGTTTTACCATCCTTATCTAAGAGCTCATTGATTGATTTTTTTTTCTGTCTGTGTTTTTCTAATTTTAGAAAATAACTGGTATTTTTATCACCCTCTATGGCATTTAAAGTTTTACTTCTTAGGATTGCTCCCTTACACTTTTCAGTTTCAATTTCTTTCAGCTGATTCTCCAAATAATAATTACATTAGATTTAAAGGGTTAGGGTTATTTGAGATACGCGCATATTCCCTCTCTAATTTGTTTTGGATGTCATACAATTCCTTATGTTTTGTTTTGCTGACTTTACGGGAGTAATCCTGAGAAATCTGCTTGATTTTGTACTTAAGGTTATTCCACCATAAGAGGGGATGTTGTAAATATAAATCATTCTTAATTTGTGTATCAATGGGGTAGGTGGGTACAGTTTCGGATTCTCGTCAGTTTCCATACGGTCAGACTTCATGATATGGAATTCCTTCCTGGACACGACTCATTGTGGTGGGGTTGGGGGAGGGGGTGTCGGAAAAGGTGGTGGAGGGGGAAGCTCTTGATAGCATTCTACCTGTTCAATCCTGTAATCGTCATCCGTGAGAGGCAAGTCGTTTACATGCGAGTTATTATCAAGGCGTGTCGATTTAGTCACTGGTTCGTTCACATCAGAGCGATGTTCAGTATCTAGTCTCAATTTTTTGGTCTTTTGTTCTGGTACACTGGAGATTGAATTCAAACTACCTGAGTTTAAATCAACATTTACATGAGTGAGATCGTTAACACTGGGGCTATCCGATAGTTCAATGGCCGAGCTATTAAATCCATCTTCAAAATAATCGGAACATACACACTCTGTTTCCAAAAGCTTGCATATATTACAAAGTTTTATCAAACACGTGTTTCCCATATGGCCATGCTGGTTACATCTTCGACAACGAATTTGAGGACAATATTATCAATCATGTGCGAGTCTGAGTAACACTTATTACACATTTTAGTTTGATTATTATGAATAACTCGAAGGCTTTTAACACCGCTAATGGTCTCTAACTTAACTGCCCATGGTAGGGACTTGAGCTCCGGGGGAAAAAGGCATCTTACGTGACGAATTCCATTTTCAACAGTCTTGTGCTTATCGTGAAAGTGTCTTACAACCTCGCCGTCAATCTCGATTTTAAAAATCTTCAATTTGTCGATCAGAACGCTATCTTCGATATAAGATGGGATATCCATGAAGGAGACAACAATAAAGGGGGAATAGGGAATTCGACAAGTAAAATGTTTATCACCTACTTTTTACGCCTTCACTGAATTTCTCAGCACAGTTTCTTATCATTTCCCAAATACACACATAAAATCTTAATAAAATTAACTTGTTTTAAAGGAATGTCTAATTCTAATTGCTGATTTTTTACTTTACCTAGAGGGAGAATTCGGCTTTTTTCCACATTAACACAAGCTCCTGAAGCTTTACAATAAGGTTCTAAAACATTAAATATTTCATTAACAGAGTTTAAATCAGAAAAAGTAAAATTAGTATCATCTGCATATTGATAAATAAGAGAAGTTACATTGGCGAATTTGATGGGAATTCCCTTAAGGGGAGACAATCGAACTAAGGTATTCATAGGTTGTACTCATGGGGTCACCTTGTCTAATACTACGTGTAACAAAAAAAAGGAGATAAATGACCATTACATTTCACAGTACTTAAAATATTAGAATATAAAATCGTAATCCAAGTGGTAAAATATAAACCGAACCCGAAGCTCTGTAAAATGTAATAATGGGACAAAACATCATAAGCTTTAAACATGTCTAAAGATAAAAGATAAGCTTCAATATTTTCACAATTTGCATAATCTATAATGTCTCTTATAGAATGGATATTATCAAATATACTACGCTTTGGTACACCACATGTCTGATCAGCTGAAATAAGCGTATGAATTACCTTTCTAAGTCTACCAGCAAGAACTCTTGACACTAATTTATCATCATTCTGAAGTAATGAAGTGGCCGAAAATTCTTCAGATCTCTTTTGTCACCTTTTTCTTTATAAATCAGCGTCAAGATGCCCTTCCTTATAGACCTAGAAAGTAATTGTTGATCAAATATAATATTAATAATATTCAAGAAGATAGGTCCTATCTTATCCCAGAATTTGATAAAAAATTCAATAGTAATGCCATCTTGTCCTGGACTTTTACCCCTGTTCATATCCATCAGGGTATCAGAGAGTTCAGATAAAGTTATGGGAGCATCACACGTTTCTTTATCACTCTCTGATACCTTGCTGGATATAGAACAAGACATATCTTTGACATAATTGTAATTAGCATGTTCATTTATATCTTTTTTGTATAATTTACAGTAAAAATCAGCACAGTGGTCAAGAATGGAAAATGTATCCTTTAGGGTTTTACCATCCTTATCTAAGAGCTCATTGATTGATTTTTTTTTCTGTCTGTGTTTTTCTAATTTTAGAAAATAACTGGTATTTTTATCACCCTCTATGGCATTTAAAGTTTTACTTCTTAGGATTGCTCCCTTACACTTTTCAGTTTCAATTTCTTTCAGCTGATTCTCCAAATAATAATTACATTAGAGTTAAGGTTAGGGTTATTTGAGATACGCGCATATTCCCTCTCTAATTTGTTTTGGATGTCATACAATTCCTTATGTTTTGTTTTGCTGACTTTACGGGAGTAATCCTGAGAAATCTGCTTGATTTTGTACTTAAGGTTATTCCACCATAAGAGGGGATGTTGTAAATATAAATCATTCTTAATTTGTGTATCAATGGGGTAGGTGGGTACAGTTTCGGATTCTCGTCAGTTTCCATACGGTCAGACTTCATGATATGGAATTCCTTCCTGGACACGACTCATTGTGGTGGGGTTGGGGGAGGGGGTGTCGGTAAAGGTGGTGGAGGGGGAAGCTCTTGATAGCATTCTACCTGTTCAATCCTGTAATCGTCATCCGTGAGAGGCAAGTCGTTTACATGCGAGTTATTATCAAGGCGTGTCGATTCAGTCACTGGTTCGTTCACATCAGAGCGATGTTCAGTATCTAGTCTCAATTTTTTGGTCTTTTGTTCTGGTACACTGGAGATTGAATTCAAACTACCTGAGTTTAAATCAACATTTACATGAGTGAGATCGTTAACACTGGGGCTATCCGATAGTTCAATGGCCGAGCTATTAAATCCATCTTCAAAATAATCGGAACATACACACTCTGTTTCCAAATGCTTGCATATATTACAAAGTTTTATCAAACACGTGTTTCCCATATGGCCATGCTGGTTACATCTTCGACAACGAATTTGAGGACAATATTATCAATCATGTGCGAGTCTGAGTAACACTTATTACACATTTTAGTTTGATTATTATGAATAACTCGAAGGCTTTTAACACCGTTAATGGTCTCTAACTTAACTGCCCATGGTAGGGACTTGAGCTCCGGGGGAAAAAGGCATCTTACGTGACGAATTCCATTTTCAACAGTCTTGTGCTTATCGTGAAAGTGTCTTACAACCTCGCCGTCAATCTCGATTTTAAAAATCTTCAATTTGTCGATCAGAACGCTATCTTCGATATAAGATGGGATATCCATGAAGGAGACAACAATAAAGGGGGAATAGGGAATTCGACAAGTAAAATGTTTATCACCTACTTTTTACGCCTTCACTGAATTTCTCAGCACTCTGTTTATCTTTCACGGTTACTTCTAAAATATCAGGCCTCCTTGGTATCACAGCAAAAACGTTTCCAACTCCAATACATCCTTCTATGTTATCAATCATATCATCCAGGTTATCCGTTTAACACCCACCATCAAAATTTCCACAACACATTCCTTAGAATAAGTCCTTGAACCCATATTTCAGGGTAGGAGGGGTATAAAACCCCGTTAGTAAATCCAAAATCTATGTATACTATATACAATAAAGCAATATAGTCAATGTCTATTCACAAACTTGTAATCAGGTTAGTTCATAGTTTCACGGTTGGGTAATCTCTGGAGAGCGATGTGAACACGTCTTGTCAGCTTGAG